>JBBBDQ010001464.1:82500-227500 GCA_037127315.1 Ascarosepion bandense | reverse complement strand
TCCCTGTTTAGGATGAGGTTTCCGGCTTTCTTTTTTCAAATCTTTTCACTTTTACATAGCCACCTGCGCATCAGTGACGTTACCGCCTTACTCGGGGTCAGTCAGTTAGTTAGGTGCCATACGTGATACACGCTTGGGCGATCATGTCTCGAAAGAGACATGACTGACTGAGCAGAAGATTATCCCGCAGTAGGTTGCCATTGCTTTCTGCGGTAGACTGGTTGCCGACCAAGGCTATAGAACCCAATCTGTCCTGCTATTTAATCCATAACTGGAAGGACGAGATGGATTAATACCTTTCCCAAGGGTATTTGCGCGTAAGTGAATACAATGGATTCAACTGGAATTCGAACTCGGCTCCCCGGTTTCTCGTTCCGAGCCGATATCCACTGTACCACAACGCACATCCTTTAATCATATTACCCCTACTCGGGGTAATATGATTAAAAAAAATTAACTGGAAAGCAAACGAGAAGTGCAAGCAAAGAAACTATCAGTATAAAAATTACGGTTACAACTTGCGCTCCTTGAACAAATCCGGAAAAAATCAGCAATATTATTAATCTGGTGGCTCGGCTTCAGTCACTTTCCTACCGCCATAAGGTTGCCTCCCTGTGTCTTTTCTGTAAATACTTTCATAGTAATTATTCGGATGAGCTTTTCGCTATGGTACGTAGACTTTATGAATTTAAACGTAGTCTGTTCTTCAACATGGAAGTGAATGCTAAACAATCTCATCAAAGATTGCACTTATTTTTTTTATAATTTCATCCCCAAATAAGGTAATAATGCCACTAAGACGCAAATCGTTACTGAGTGTGACGGAATAAGAGACAACTACAAATATTACTAAGGAAAGAGAACAATAAATGAACAGGAATTAAAAAGATAAAAATAACGATTGACATTGCATCTAAATTTTAGAAAAATGGTCTTCTTCTTTGGGTCCTGTCCCTTCAGGACGTAGGCGATCCTTGTCCTCCATATCTCCCATCCATAGGAGCTCTTAAAGGCAAGGCTTCTCCTGTTACCCCACAAAAAACCAACTCTACCACTTACTTGCTCAAGCCTGTCAAGTGTGTTTAACGTTGCCTCTCCCTTTATCTGACTAATCAGTATCAGATTCTCTAAACCTTTTTTCATCATTATATGTTCAAGGAACTTTAGCTGTTTGGATCTGATGTTTAGGATTAATTTCCTTTTCGTTTCCATCATTTCCGTAACTTCATCATTACGAACTTGCTCGTTCCATGGTTATCCGCAGCAGTCCTTTCCAAACTTACATCTCCTGTGCGAACTCCCGTGAATACTGCAAATCTTCGAAGCTCTTACGGTTACATCTAGCCATTTCAAATGTAAAATGATGAGAGCTAGCAGCCAATCAAGTACAGATTTCTTCTTTGTTTTTTTTCTGTTTTTTTTCTGTTTTTTTTTGTTTTTTTACAAATATTTTCACCCTGTGTTGTATATCAATAAACAACAAACACGCATATATATAAAAATATGGGGTTATATTTTTATTAATGACGATGAACCGTGTAGCATAGGGAACAGAGAATTGAGAGAGCGCGATTCTAATGGGTTGACGGGGGAGTGTCGTCGTATCTGTTGCTCCTCTGGTCTGGTCTGGCTCTCTGTCTGTCTGTCTCGTCTCTCCGCTGAAATCCGTGCGCCGAGGTCTTTTTATAATCTCCAAACCGGGACTTCCGGATTTTGCCTCGCCCACGCACGCCTACGTAATTCTCAGAGACACCTGTTCTGTCTGCCTCTTGTAGCCATTTCCGCTACTGCCGGAAATAAGGTCAAACAAACATCCGTTCCTTTCAACGACCGGAAAACACCCCCGCTTGCATCAGCCTTTCCTCGGGTGGGGCCAGGTTGTTATATTACACCTGTACAAGACTCTAGAGCCAAGAGGTAGACAGTTACAGAATAAGAGAAACAACTTCAGGCAAGGTGATATTGCCTGCAAGATGCAAGAGGCCATCGAATGTGAAAGAGAAGAAAAAGATTATATATATATATAATCTTTTTCTTCTCTTATTTAATTAAAAACAGAGTATCTACTCAAACACGAGTATCTATTAAAAATAACGTTCAAGCAAATAAAATATGTCGTTTGTTAATCCATTTCATAAACCTCCAGGACTTTCCGTAACATTCATATTTATGTTGATTTCTAAGCGAAGATTAAATGTGACACAAGGCAGAAAGTATGGGGCACCCAGTGAGGATCGAAGTCACTACTCGTGTTTTTTTTTCTTTTGCTCACGATAAACGAACGGTTGCATTTTCAATGCGGATCTAACATTTGAATATCTACTGTAAGTTGAGAAATAGGAATATGTCGTTCGAAAGAAAGAAAAGACTGTTATGCGATATCTGTTGTCCTATATAGCAACAAATGCTGGACAATTTCCTCAAAGATGAAAGAGAGACTCGGAGCAACAGAAATGTGATCCAAGAGAAGGATGCTGAGGATGCCATGAACCAAACATGTGACCAACAAGAAGGTTTTGGAGAGGAAGCAAATGATACTTGGCATCAGGAAGAGAGCTAATATTTTCTGGGATACACAATGAGGAAGGAGGGGTTGGAGAACCTAATACTCACAGGAGAAATAGAGGGAAAGAGTAACAGGGAAAAGCAGGGCGAGACGTACTTGATGGGCTTCAGTAAATGGATGGTGGATCGGAGTCTGGGAGAGATAGAAAAGGAAAATAATTAAGGGATAGAGGCAAGTGGAATTCCATGATTGCCTACGTCCCGCAAGGACGCGGCATATAAAGAAGAAAGACGACTGCATCTACAGTTCAATCCTGGCTTTGAGAGAAACCCAAATATAAGATCAATTGCTAAAGATAAATTCTTAGTTCATTCGAGGTTCTTTTCAATCCTGGCTTTGAGAGAAACCCAAATATAAGATCAATTGCTAAAGATAAATTCTTAGTTCATTCGAGGTTCTTTTCAATCCTGGCTTTGAGAGAAACCCAAATATAAGATCAATTGCTAAAGATAAATTCTTAGTTCATTCGAGGTTCTTTTCAATCCTGGCTTTGAGAGAAACCCAAATATAAGATCAATTGCTAAAGATAAATTCTTAGTTCATTCGAGGTTCTTTTCAATCCTGGCTTTGAGAGAAACCCAAATATAAGATCAATTGCTAAAGATAAATTCTTAGTTCATTCGAGGTTCTTTTCAATCCTGGCTTTGAGAGAAACCCAAATATAAGATCAATTGATAAAGATAAATTCTTAGTTCATTCGAGGTTCTTGACAAAATCCAAAAAAGGATCTGCATGTAATTGATCCTGACTTGGCATCTCGACATCAGCCAATTTCTCACCGACAATAAAGTGGCTTCCCTCTGTCTTTTCTACAAATATTTTCATGGCAACTGCTCTGATGAGCTCTTTTCCATGGTAGCTCGTCCACATGAATTTAAGCATGTTGCTAGATTGGTATTTAGGTCCCACACATTATTTTTAAAAATCATTTCATCCCAATCAAGGCAGTACTGACCCAGGTGCGCAGGGGTTTACATAAGAGAAGAGTGATGAGAAAGAGGAATAAATTACAGGGGGTGTTAGAGAATGGATAAGAAAAGGATGAGAACACTGGTGTGAAGAGAGCTGCATGAGAGTAGAGTGGAATGCCAACAGAAGCTATACTGTCGCTATTTCCATGTCAAATTGTCAGCTAAACCCCATTCTTTAATTTCACTAGTTAAGATCTTTGTGACTAGAACAATACATGCCACCTCCGTGGAGTTGAAGCACCCTCATTTCCTCATTTTTCCAATTCGCAAGAGGAAGTTCACCTCAACTTTTTCTCAAGAACTGCGACATTGTGAAACAAACTCCCACGTGAGTATTTCTCTGAACACTACAATCTTAAGCTCTTGAAGTCAAAGTTTAATTGTTATCTATCCTCCTAATCTTTATTGCATTATTATATTATTGACTATGATTAAATGTAACTGACAGAAATGCCCAACCAACATAACTGCAAGAAAAGTAAAGAACAAGGCAAAAATAATATAAGGCAAGCAATCAATATATACAAGGCAAAGCAAAAGTAATAATGCAAAGCAATAATAATAATGCAAAAATTCACAAACTAAGAAATGGGGTCAATACACAAAAAGCGATACAGACAAACGAACGTATGGGTCTGATTTTAAAACAAAAAATACAAAATTAAGTCGAATAACAAGTGGCCTTATTTTATCGGTTAAGATAAATCCTAGCATGCATCTGTGGGGTTTTTCTGAGGAGGAGGAAGCTTTTGCAGTCATTCCAATAAGGATTTTTGGCCCCTTTTTTTCCATCTTGACTGGGTCGGTCTTTGATTTCCCCATTCCATTATTTATTTTATCCTTTCCCTCTCCGTTAGTGAGCGTGTTTCTTGATTTTTCTATTGGTAGAATACGTCAGGCATTCTTCGTTTTGAGGGGTGGACAGTTTTTACTAACATTTTTTTATTTTTAGTTTAAACTAGCAGTATAGCCCGGCGTTGCTCGGGTGTAATGAAAGCTTTAAAACTAATCCATGGTCCTGGAGCTCAGACTCTTTGGACGTTGGCACGAAATACTAAAAAGCAATAGTTGTTTCCAGTTAAAGCGAAATCATAGACTGAAAGAAAAATGAATGGATGTAAGTCAAATTTTCATTTCCTGGTATCGATATCAAAGAAGTTTTTTCGTCGTAAACTGAATTTTGAAGGCTAAATAAGTCCTCTGAGTAAATGGTATCAAGGCTGAGACTAAGAACTACAATTATACCTACTTAGAGCCAAACCCGAAGCAAAACCTAAAATAAAAGGGCTGAAAAAAAAAAAAAACAGACATACAAGCAGATAAACAATTTCTGATGTTTTTGTCTATGAGTGTATGAAGTTTGATTAAAATCGGACCACTCTTTCTATAACCCGATTTTTTCGATTATCGATATTTATCGGGGGTACCTCGACACAAAACCTAGCTAAGAATACTCGCAGACGCTTATAGTACAACTGTGTAAATTTTCAAGAAAATCGGTTCAGCCGTTTCGGAATCTATAGGTAACGGACAGAGAGAGAGAGAGAGAGAGAGAGAGAGAGAGAGAGAGAGAGAGAAAGAGAGACAAAGTTCCATTTATAAATAAGTTTAGATGTTTTTGTTATTTATTATAAATTTATAAATAAATATATTATTTATTATAAATAAATTTATTATTTATTTATTATTTTTAGATTGAATATTTTGGGTATACAAACCCTCCCCTCTCATTTTCATATTATAGATTTGTGTAAAAAAAAAAAATTAATAAATAAACAAAAAAATTGTAAAAAAATATATTGTGTATAAACAAACATCTTATGTCATGGTTTTCTCCCCTTTTTTAGGTCCGCCTCTGAATATGCGGTATTATGTTACATCTAGAATTGTAAGCTGATAGACGAGTTTATGTGGTGAATGAGCATATTGTAATAAATGATAGGGTTGTGAATCTAGGTCTAGCACAGAAAGTGTTGACAAGCCTCACTCCACCCACCTCCTTTCGCCCATCTGCCGCCATTGATGTATTTTATACATTGATAGATATTCATTTCAATCAGGATTTGAACTAATACCTATCACCAATTCTTTCATTCATATCACAAACTACATTTATCTCTACCTTGAATGGCTCTCGAATTGAAAGGATGCGATATCTTTTGAAAGAATTCTATCTGGGATTTCATCACTCGTGTTTTTTTTTTTAAATTACGAATTAATTATGAAGGATAAAACGAAAAATTTACATCAGTGACGCTGTTTGGTTTCATTGGAAAAAGAGAGAAAGAAAAAATAAAACTTTCATTTATTTAACGTCTGCTTCAGTGAAATGGACAAACTTATTCAATACATTTTTTTATTATTTGTACGCTCTTACTTATTTAATCATTATATAATTATGTTGAATTTCTAAGGCCAAAAATGTGGGACACCCAGTGAGGAACGAAGTCATTACTCGTTATTGTAATATCTTGTAAAATCTTAAGCTACACTTGTTATTGCAATACCTTGTTAAAGGCGTTATGCTAAAATATTTAACGATGCAATGGGGGAATTACCGAGTGTTATATATTCATAAATAACAAACACGTATATATATAAAAATATGACTTGTGTTTTTATTAATGACGATGAACCGTGTGGCACAAGGGCAGAGAATTGAGAGCGCGCTTCTAATGGGGGTTCGACGTGGTGTTCGACGAGAGTGTAGCCTCTCTGCTTAGCTCGTCTAGCTTCTTCTTCGACTTCTGGTCTTGTCTGGCTCTCTGCCCAGACTGCCTGTCGAGCCTGACTCCTGTCGAGGCTGACTGGGACTCTTCTCTTCTCTTCTACTTCTCTTCTCTTCTGTCTGGGACTGGTCTGGTTCCTTGACTCTGACTGGACTGTCTGTCTGGCTAATCCGTGTTTTTCGCAGTCTTTATATATCTTCCAAAAACGGGACTCGTTTCTTCCGGCTTTGCCTTGATCACGCGACGCCTACACGACGCCTACGTAAATTCTCAGAGACACCTGTCTGTTTGCTCTGAGCTATTTCCGCTCTGCCGGAAATAGGGTCAAAATGACATCCGCTGCTTTCAATGACCGAAAACACCCACGCTTCATCAGCCTTCTTCGGGTGGGGCCAGATTATTATATTACACGAGGGTACTCTATAGCCGTGGAACTAGCAAGGAATTTAATCAATAATTACCTTAAGAATTATGATTCACCAGAAAATTAAAGTAGCAAAACCGTTAAATTGTCACGATTTCAACAAATTGTTATAAAAACTCGACAATTGATTAACAAAAATTCAAATAATTTCCAAAGTATATGCAACTCTTGATTTAAATGCTTCAGGCAACAAGACAAAGTATTTATCTTAAATTCTTTGAGAAATAATTCGGCTGGCAAGAGTAAAACCAGGAATCTTTCCTCCAAATTCCCTGAATAATTATTAAATTCAAAAGTTATTGAATTTATGAAACTGTTTAAAATTCCAGTTGCAGATTTCTACAAAATAGAATTTTATTTCCATTCTCAATAAGATATCATAAATTTCAGTCTGTAAAAATGTCAGGGATAATTTGGATAATTCTTTTTTTTTACACTTATGCTGTTCGTTGTGGACTAAGAATTAATATTGTTCGTGGCCATTAACTTTATGGAAGCCAAATAGCAAGAAAAATATGAAGTAAGAATACAATGTTATGTGATAGGGTACCCATTGTGATAGGGTACCCATTGTGATAGGGTACTAATATTAAGTGTGGGGAGGGAGCTTGAAGTGACGCAAAAAGGAGGAAGAAGACAAGAAAGAAAAAATGATAAAGAACGAAAAATGAATTCAAGTTAAAAAAAAAGAAAAATGAAGATACAAAATAGAAAGAGAGATAGAAAAGGATAAGACAGAAAAATAAACAAAAAGAAAGATAGAAAGAAAATGTAAAACCAAACAAAAAAAAAAGATAAAGAAAAAACAAGCAAACAAAAATAAAGTAACAAAGAACAAACAAAAAAAAAGAAAGAAAAAGAAAAAAACATATAAACAAAATAAAGATAGGATGAATGAAAGAAAGAAAAAAGAAAGAAAGAAAGAAAAAATAAAGAAAAAGATGAAATAAACCCAGGAAAAGAAAAAAAGAAAGAAAGGTAGAAAGAAAAGGAAAAGACAAAAAGAAAGAAAGAAAAAGAAAAACTAAACAAAAAAAAAAGAAACAGAAAGAAATAAAACAAATTGAAGAAACGAAAGAATGAATAAAAAGCAAAAATAAAGAAAGAAAAAGAACGAAATACGAAAGAAAAAGAAAGAAAAATAAAATAAACAGAAAGAAAGAAAGAAAGAAAGAAAGAAAGAAAGAAAAAATGAAACAAAAAGAAATAAAAAAATAAACAGAATGAAAGACAGACAGAAAGAAAAAGAAAACCAAAAGAAAGAAAGAAAGAGACAAAAAAAGAACACCAGAAGGCAAAAAGGAGGCTTAAATAAGTGCGAAAAAAAAAACAAGAATGAAAAACTGAATAAAAAACGATTTGAATGAAACAAAGCAAATCACTTGAAAAAATGCAAAACAGTTAAGCCAAGAAAAGAAACGAAATTATGGGATTAGAAAGAAGAAAATCATAAAAAAAGAAGAATTAAGAAAGAAAGAAAGAAAGAAAGAAAGAAAGAAAGAAAAACGAAAGAATGAAAGAAAACTGAAGAACTAACTGAAGCAAAGAGAACAAAGAAAAAGAAAGAATGACAAAAACATAAATAAATGAATATACAAATAAATAAAAAGTTAACTATTTTAATAGGGGAGAAAAAAAAGTAAAATATAAGAAATAAAGGAAAGAAAATGACTTCCCTGTAAAAAAAAAAAAAAAAAAAAGAAGGATTGCGAAAGATTAGGAAGTAACGAAGGAATCTATTGAACAAAAATGTGTACACAGATTCATAGACACTCCTCACACACACACACTCAAACAAAAGATTCAATAGAAAAAGAGCGAATAAAACCCCTTAAAAAAGGAATATCAATTTTCTTATATAGTGTATGTACGCGTTTAGTTGATGAGGCTAAAGAAGTCGTCATAGTGACATATTATGCAAATGAATCGATCCTAATGATGGCTGGCGGCTCTCGCCCAGCCCACTCTCATCAACCTCATGAGGAACCTATCGATGTATGGCACCGGATATACCAGCGGTGCAGTTTCTTGCACGCTTCGTCTGTTTCGTGCATGCCCTGGCTTTCCTGTCGCCGTGGCCGAAATGAGAAGGATCTCCGCGGAGCACCTTACCTCTTACGGAGACGACGACGACGACGAAGCCACATTCTTTACGTCACTGGGGACGCTGTAACAGAAGGCTCTGACAGGCAATGTTAAAATACCGTTAAATTGAAAGGAAACAACGCTATTTTTGTTTATATATATATATATATACATATATATATATATATATATATATATATATATATATATATATATTGAAAAGCAGAGAAAAAGAGGACAGATAGAAAAAGAAAATAGACGAGAGAAGAAAATGCTACACTCAATTTATTTCTTAACGTGTTAAGGGCGATTCTAAGAAGAACCCCCCACCACAAACACAAACACGCATGCACACACATATGCACACACAAAAAAGCGATCATAAAATTAATCATGATGTAGATAGGGTTGAATAATAAGTGAATCGATTCCGTCAGTAATGGCGATTAGATCATAACATTGATCGTATTGGAAAAGCAGTTAAACCCAATAAGACCTTGTCATGAAAGATTTTACAAGAAAATGCTAGTTTTTAAGCCTGACTGTAAATTTAACACACCAATGTGTAAACGATTGAATTGAATTGTAATTAAATATCAACAGTTCGAATGATGACCTAATCAGTAATCATTTGACTGGAAAAGAAACTAGGTTAGAAATGAAAGGGGACTTTGTCAAAGTACAATTTTTCTTTCTTCTTTTATGTGCCCTGTCCTTTTAGGACTTTAAACTATCATGGCTAGTCACATAATAGCGAAATAATAAAAAAAGAATAAAAGAACGATTAGAGGGAAACAAAGTAAAATCAGTTAAGAAAATACAAAAATATTCAAGCTAAGAAAAAAAAAGAATGAAATTATAGGGTTAGAAAAAAAAAAGAAAGAAAAGCATAAAAGAAAAAGAATTGCGAAAGAAAAAAAGAAAGAAAGAAAGAAAGAAAGAAGAAAGCAAGAAAAAGAAAGAAAGCTGAATCAAGGAGAACAAAAAATAGAAATTAAAAGGTCTTTGTCAATGAAGACATTCATCTTTCTAATTTTATGTGCCGTGTCTCTTTAGGACGTCGGCGATCATGGCTATCCACATCTTCCTATTCTTTGTAGCTCTAAAAAGAATTTTCTTTATATTTCTCCCAATTTGCTTTACCTTATCAAGTAAGTTGCGTATTGTTTCCCCTGCTTCTCTTTCATCAATCCGTCCTGTGCGTATTAAATTCTCCAAGCCCTCCTTCCTCAGAAACTCCAGCATCTCTCTTCCTGGTGTTAAGCATGTATGTTTTTTTTTTAGGGGGTTCCATTCTCTCTAAAACCTTGTCGTAGCCCATATGTTCGGTCCATGGTATCTTCATGACCTTTCTGTAGGATCACATTTCTGTGGCTTCGTGCCTTTTCGTTATCTTTGAAGAGATTGTCCATAATCACTGCCATTTAGGTAGACTGATATTACATAAAAGTTAAGTAATCTTTTCTTTGTTTCCGTTGCTTCAAGTCTCTTCTTCACCTGTGAGGACATTGTCCAGCATTCACTCCCAATAGTAGGACTATTATTGCATAACAGTTAAGTACTTTTTTCCTTGTTTCCGTTTCTCTAAGTCTCTTCTTCACCTGCGAGGAGATTGTCCATTATTCACTGACGACAGATACCTCGTAACAGCCCAGTACTCTTTTCTTTGTTGCTGACGAAATTTTCCTGTCTATTAATAATCTACTCAGCTTTCGGAATGTGTCAAGTTTCAACTGACTTTCATATTCTCATATATATATATATATATATATATATATATATATATATATATATATATATATAATCAGAACACATGGCCCAGTGTATATAGGCGTTGGTTAGTTCTAGTGACTTCATTCTAAGAGTAATGAGTTCAGTAACAGACAACAGCAGTGGTAAATAAATATTTTAGAGAGTTAAGTTAAAGGTAGACAATTACATGGCTACGGGAAGAGGCATCGTACGTGGAATGAGAATGATGTACCCAGTGATCGAAATGAAAAATTCGGTTCAAACTTTTTAGCAGCTGAAGAAGGCCGGAGCATGCAACAGCCAAAACGTTATACACATGACAATAAAGATGAGGACAACAGTCCGAACAATATAAATAATGTTATTTAAATAGTATCTGTAAAGAAACAATTTTATCAAAAAATGAAATACTATTAATATTAAATCAACAAAGAAAACTAAAGAAGCTTTTGACAGTTTAATCAAATTTTCCATATTATGCTATTAAGTTTTTCCATTATTTTCTTCATCCTCAGCATATATATATATATATATATATATATATATATAGAGAGAGAGAGAGAGAGAGAGAGAGAGAGAATAAATAAAAAACAAGTAGGAAAAAAGTGTTTTTGATCTAACATGTTTCACTTATAACAAGTTTCTTTAGAGATTTAATATAGACGAATGATTTTGAAATCCGAGAGACAGTATTTTTAAAATGGGGTATCGTTTCATTGGTCAGATACGTGTCACGTGTGATAAAGCAACGGATGAATATTAAATGTAGAAGATAAATCTTGTGTTTGTTTAACTGTATGTGTCAACGCGTTCATTTTAAATAAAATAAGAGAAAACAGTTATGAATGTATGCGCTGAGAGAAATCAAATGATGGAACGATTTTCATTTTAAATAACGTGCGAATCATGTATGAATCATAAACGAAATACATTTCCGTTTAAATTCTAGTGAAAAAAACCTTAATAAAATATTTTAATGAAATAATAAATTACTAAATAACGCTAACGGTTAGTATCTTTCTATGAAATAAAAAGTAACTATGTATTAAAATTATTATAATAGCATAATTAAGTAATATTATATAAATAAAAACCATATATATAAAGTATCATAAAAATATTAACGGTTAGAAAAAATTGATTAAACTGTCAAAAGAGTCTCTAGTTTTCCTTGTTGATTGAATATTTACTATTCGGCAGGATGCTGCGACCCCTAAGAAAAGAGAAAGCCATCAACTGATCTGATGCGTCTTTGATCACTTGACCACGAATGATTTCACAGTGTAAACGAAGCTAAATCAATCCTTATAAGCCTACAATGTTCAGGTTTCTCGTAAATAACCATCTCTGCTCTGAAAGTGTATCGTAATGCAAACAAATGTAAACATACAAAGTTACGGAATGTTCCGGAGATTAACGAAATGGAATTAACAACTGACATATTTAATTTATTTGTTTGAACATTATTTTTAATCGATACTTGTATTTGATAGACATTTTCTTAACAACATTTCTCAAAAATACCAAGGCCGGTAAAATAATATATATATATATAATATACTGTTTAATTACAAACATAATATCAACATAAATACGATTAAAAATAATGTTCAAATAAATTAAATATATCGGTTGTTAATTCCATTTCGTTAATCTCCGGAAATTTCTGTATATATATATATATATATATATATATATATATATATATATATATATATAAAACACAATCAAACTAAGTTATAGTTGCACTAATAATTTAGATAGTTTCATAAAAAACAAAACGCCAGAAACTTAAATAGCATCGTACAAAACAAAACCATCAAGAAAGAATGCATGGACAAAAATTAATGTCCACTTCAAGGTCTCTGCAACACAAAAGAAATAATTTATAAGGCAGAGGTACATGACCCAGATGGCTAAAACAAAATATATTTGGGTTCAACCAAAGACACCTTTAAGACCAGGTGGTTCAACCACAGATCTACATTTAAAATAGAAAAACTAACCTCGTCTGGAAATTAAAATCAAAATATGGAAAAAACCCAGACATAACGTGGAGCATTGTAAATGCAGCCAAGCCTTACAACGGTGGAGAAACATGTAGACTGTGCCAAGAAGAAAAATTAGAAATTATGATATACCCAAATAAAGACGAACTGTTAAATGAAAGAACAGAAATTATGACTAAACGCATCCACACTAAGAAATACCTCTTAGGTTCATACAACCATGGATGAAAAAGCCATAATTCGTTTTAATTTAAACAATGCGCGTTCATAAATTCCCTGCCACGTGAACGCTCAAATAAAACGCCGTTACAAGAGCGTTCTTAAAAAGAACAACAGTAAAAGGTAAAATGAATTATTAAAAATCGCCTGACGACACCACCCATGGTAGAAACCTGGGTAGCGAAATAACTAGTTTAAAAATGGAAAATCATCGTTCATTCAGCAATGAATTAGAACGCTCTCTACTATTGGGCGTGTATAATGATGTTATACACGCTAAAAAGCCCGCCTCCTTCTACCGAGCGCCTGTAGCTCAAAGGTAGAATCGCCGACTGACGCCAGTTTGGTCGGATTTCAATCCTGCGTAAAAAGCAATCGGCTGTCTAACCGTACTGATGAGCTGTGATGCCGCGAAACAGATCTGTCTGCGGATGACTATATATATATATATATATATAGGGAGAGAGAGAGAGAGACAGAGAGAGAGACAGAGAGAGAGACAGAGAGAGAGACAGAGACAGAGAGAGAGAGACAGACACTATAATGATGATCTATAGTTTTAGAACGTAGGAGATTTTCATTGAAATATGTTGGAAATGTTCCAAGTTTTATCTGAAGTCAGGAAAATAAAAACTTTAAGCAAAATTGTCACATTATATGGAAAAAATGTTTGAACTCAGGCCAGATGGGATACAGTTTAAAGTAGTTCTTTCATTCATTTTTTTCTTTTTCATATACCTAAACTATAATTATTAGCTACAATTTCGGAAAGTGAAAATTTCACTAAAATATTTTGGAAGATAGCCAAGTTCTCATCCTAAATAAAGAAAACACGAAATCAAAAATGGTAACAAAAAAAAAAAAAAAAAGAGTGCTGGGAGATGTTTGTTTATACTGACACCAGTACCATAGACTATAATTTAAACGATTATGGTGGAAGGAACGGGTGACACTTATTATAACAAAAGGGGAAGCCTTAACATCTCGATTTTGCTTGTCATGGCTTTGTTAAAACTTGCTCTTCTTCTATGTTCCTTGTCCCTTCAGGACGTACGCGATTATGGCTTTCCACGTCTCCCTATCCCTGGTCGCTCTCAGCACGATTTCCCATGTTAAACCACACAACACTCGTTCTGCCATCCACCCGCAGAGACTTGTCAAGTTATACGCTGTTTTCCCCTGTCTTTCTTTCCTTCTATCTGGTCTGTTAGTATCAGATTCTCCAAGCCTTCCTTCCTCATTACATGTCCAGAAACTTCAGCTGTCATTTCCCGATACTCAGTATTAATTTCCTTTTCATTTGCATCCTTTCCAAGACCTCATCATTGCTCACATGCTCGATCCATGATATCCGCAGCATCCTTCTGTAGAACCACATTTCAGTTGCCTCAAATTTCTCCTACATCTTCAATGATATTGTCCAGCATTCACTGCCATATTGAAGAACTGACATCACATCGCAATCCATTACTCTTTTCTGTGTTTCTAGGGAAATTTTCCTGTGTCTTAGTATTTTACTCAGCTTCTGGAAGGTGTCCTCCTCATGCCAATTCGCCTTCAGATTTCTGTGTCGCACCTTCCGTCTTTTGTTAGAACACTTCCTAGGTATTTAAATTTTTGTACTTGATTTTAGTATCCCTTACCTGTATTTAGCATTTTGGGTTGCTCTTTTTACTGATGACGATGCATCCGGTTTTCTAACAGTTTATTTGTAGTCCTTTCTTTTCACTCTCTTCCTCTACCTTCTATAGGAGGTCTTGTCGTTTCTTTTCCGTATCTGCTATCCTCCGCATATCTTATGTTGTTTAAATTGTGACCTCCGATGACGAATCCAGGCAAATCCTGGCAAAAAACTACATACCCAATATGTTAGGAGAGATGATGATTAATAATCTGGGGCAAATGGTCAACAATATAATCATCACCAGCGTCATAAGAAGATGATGATGATGATGATGATGATGATGGTCAAACTGAGATAAAAAAAAAACAGTGATTATCTCGATGACATTAATATTGAGCTAATGTATAGGTAATGACTAATTAAATTAATACAATAACGATAAAAGTGTTTTAATTTAAAGAGAAGGAATTTTTTTTTTCAAAACATGATGAGGCATGTGGAAATCCTAACAGTATTTAGTATTGTTGAAGTGATCGCCAACATTTTTTATGGAGATTTATAATTTCGCAAACCTATCGATGAAATTTGGATGAACTAATTTGTTTCGGAAAATACTTTAACAAAAAACCTACGTTGCAGTTCTATAATTCTTTAACTCATTTTAATTTTATAGGACTTCATGATAAACAATATTTTTTTAAATAAAATTTAAATTTTCCCTTTTTAACATTCAAGTATAAATTCTTAAATTTCTCACTCTTAAATTTCTCACTCTTAAGCATGCAACATAGATGAGCCGCGAATAAATAGTTCTTTTTGGAGTCTAATTCGAACTTTGTGAAATGTTTGGCTTTAAGATTTGCTTATAGTTCTTGCAAACGCATGATGAATTGAAAACTTGATTCTTGTATATATATATATATATATATATATATATATATATATATATATTAAAGAGTACGGACGACTATAGTATTTACGCTCTCACACCCTGATTGAGCACTCTGAAAGAGTGGGAGGCTTTGTAAACAGTAGCTACTCCGGCATTTACGCACCGCTCATTCGATAATGAATTGGATCACTCTAGCTATTAGGCGTGTTTGTACGCACTAAAAAGCCTGCCTTTTTCTATTGGACGCTCGTGGCCTAGGGGTAGAATCGCCGACTGACGCCAATTCAGTCACGTTTCAGTCCTGGGTTAGGATGCTACCGGAGTCTAAGCCGTACTGATGAGCTGTAATACAGCGAAACAGATCTGTCTGCGGGTGACTATAGTATTTACGCTCTCACGCCCTGATTGAGCACTCTGGAAGAGTGGGAGGCTTTGTAAACAGTAGCTGTATATATACTAGCAGTATAGCCCGGCGTTGCTCGGGTATAATGAAAGCTTTAAAGCTAATCCTCAGACTCAGCCTAAAGAATATTTGTGTGAATCGGATAAAATTTGTGGATTTGTATAAAGGACAGATAAACAGACACACACAAAGATCTTGCCTTATATATATATATATAATATCGATTGGTTTCTACCATGAGTGGTGTCTTCAGGCGATTTTTAATAACGTTAAAAATCAATTAATGTTAAAAAATTGATGTTATTAAAAATCGCCTGAAGACACCACTCATGGTAGAAACCAAGGTAGCGAAATAATGTATATATATATATATATGCATACAAACTTATTTATAAATGGAACTATGTCTGTGTGTGCGTCCGTTACCTATAGACTCCGAAACGGCTGAACCGATTTTCTTGAAAATTTACGCAGTTATACTATAAGCGTCTGCGAGTATTCTTCGCTAGGTTTTGTGTCGAGGTACTCCCGATAAATATCGAAAATCGATAATCGAAAAAATCGGGTTACAGAAGGAGTGGTCCGATTTTAATCAAATTTCATACACTAATAAACAAAGACATAAGAAACGATATTCAGAAGTTTCAAGGTTACAGTTCTTACAATAGTGCAGAAAATCGATTATATATATATATATATATATATATATATATATATATAAAGGCAAGATCTTTGTGTGTGTGTGTCTGATTATCTGTCTGTATGTCCTTTATACAAATCCACAAATTTTATCCGATTCTCACCAAACTTCACACAAATATTCTTTAGGCTGAGTCTGAGGATTAGTTTTAAAGCTTTCATTACACCCGAGCAACGCCGGGCTATACTGCTAGTATATATATATAGTATTGCGTTTACAATATAATGCTCTACGTTGTATCGAGCACTCTTTATAAAAGTAAATGCATGAACAGTAGGCAAAAAACCTATGTGTTCTGCAACTTTGTTACAATATATATATATATAGATGGATAGATAGATATAGATATGCTGCTACTCTTGTTTATGAAGTTGAAGTTTAACACTAGGGCCGAATTGTGATGTTATTTGTAGTTGAGACATTCGTTAAAATAATATGATTACGACAAATAGGAAGTTATTTAAACGCAAGTTTAAAGGTTGTTTCCAGTGACATCTAAGCTTGACTTTGTTGAAACCGTTCTTTTTCTTCGGCAAATTAACTCCGGAACACTCATAATGAAAAAGTGATAGTTTTTAATCGGTTATGTATACAAGCCTATAATTGATACAGGATTTTCTTTTCAATTTTTATCCTTAATAGCAGATATTACGGTGGCCTTTATTAGATTAAAATGCTTTTGGAAATTTTTTTTTCTTTTTTTAGTAAATTAACTCCTTAATCAGTCAGTCAGTTAAGTGCCATGCGCGATACACGCTTGGGCGATCATGTCTCCAAAGAGACATGACTGACTGGGCAGAAGATTATCTCGCAGTAGGTTGCCATTGCTTTCTGCGGTAGACTGGTTGCCGACCAAGGCTATAGAACCCAGTCTGTCCTATTATTTAACCCATAACTGGAGGGAAGAGATGGATTAATACCTTTCCCAAGGGTATTTGCGCGTAAGTGAATGCAAGGAATTCAACTGGAATTCGAACTCGGTTCCCAGAGTTCTCGTTCCGAGCCGATATCCACTGCGCCACAACGCACATCCTCCTTAATACTCGCAATAAAAAAAAAACTTAATGGTTCATGTGTAGAACCTATAATTGATACAGGATTTTAATTTTAATTTTTATCATTAGTACTAGATATTACAGTGGTCTTTGCTGGGTTAAAGCTATCTTGGAATATTTAATTCTTTCGCCCAAAATAAAAAAGGTAGTTATTAATAGGTTATGTGTAGAAACCTATAATTAATACATGATTTTCATTTCAATTTTTATCATTAATACCCAGTGGGTTTTACTGAGTTAATTTTATTTTCGAATGTTGCAGAAAAAATGCTAACGAATATTTGGTAAGAAGAATTTAGGATCTATTATGGTTGTTAATAACGGTTTGAAATGATTCGTTTTCTACTGCTTATTAACCATTTTCAGGTTATTTAAAACCAGAAATATTTTCAGATTAAAAAATTTCTTGGTGGATATAATAGTAACTTGGTGGATATAATAGTAACTTGGTGGATATAATAGTAACTTGGTTATACAAGTCTTACTAATTAACCCATAGCTGGAGAAGAAGATGCGGATTCATAACTTTCCCAAGGGCAATTTCACATACGAATTAGAACCCGACACTCCTAATAACAATCCCGAGCCATTATTCTTTACACCAGCCACATATCCAGGATGACTGCACCTTGTATTCCCAAGCGTTCGCCCATCTAGACGTTCACCCATCTCGACGTTGCTTTGCTACGGTGATTGTACAGGAACCGGTGTTTCAACGCGATGTGGCAGTAAGCTTTAACAATTTCTATCCTAATTTTTTAAAATCTTTGCACCCTAAGCAAGACGAAAATGTCACTGGAACGCAGTGAATAACAGGAAGTGAAAGTGAAAGTATTATCTAACCGGGGTGGATACAATACACAGAGAAAGTGTGCTGTGATATTATTCAGCACAATATACGGTGCTAAACGGATATACACAGAACAGTACAATAGTTACAATGACAAACAAGACAGAACTTACACCACAGAGAGGAGGGTTTAGCTCGCAATAGTCGCCGAAGTAATCAGTCCCAATATTACTCAAATAACACTCGAACATTATGTCTATTCCGGTGCTAAACGGATATACACAGAACAGTGCAATAGTTACAATGACAAACAAGACAGAACTTACACCACGGAGATGAGGGTTTAGCTCGCAATAGTCGCCGAAGTAATCAGTCCCAATATGTCTATTCCGGTGCTAAACGGATATACACAGAACAGTGCAAAAGTTACAATGAGAAACAAGATAGAACTTACACCACAGAGAGGAGGGTTTAGCTCGCAATAGTCGCCGAAGTAATCAGTCCCAATATTACTCAAATAACACTCGAACATTATGTCTATTCCGGTGCTAAACGGATATACACAGAACAGTACAATAGTTACAATGAGAAACAAGACAGAACTTACAACACAGAGAGGAGGGTTTTAAATTACTCAGTCCGAATATAATTTGAACGACACTCGAATATTATGCCTAGAGTGCTACTATTCTTAACTTAAATTGACCATTTTTAATGGTCTATAAGGAAAAAGATTTTCCTCAAAATATACACAATGATTTTAATAAATCAAAAGAAAACTAGTTTAGCAGGGAAATCCAAAAGTGACAGAATGTATTTAAGTTTTTGATAATTTATAAGTTACTAAAGTGCCATACGTGATACATGCTTGAGTAACCATGTTCTAAAAAAGAAACATGGCTGACTGGGCGGAATATTTTCTCGCATTATGTTGCTATTACTTTCTGCGGAAGACTGGCTTCCAACCGAGGGTATAGAAACCAATCTCTCCCGCTATTTAATCCATAGTGGAGAGAGAAGAGACAGATCCATACTTTTACCAAGGCTACTTGCGCGTATGGGAATGCAACGAATTCAGCTGTTATTCGAACTTGGCTCTCCATTTTTTGTTCTGCAACGCAAACCTATATTATGAGTAAAATTCCATTTTTTTAATCGCTTCACCCCAAGCAAGGCGGTACCGCCACTGATGCTACATAAGAGCAAAAGTTTAGACAAGAGGAGAGTGAAGAGAAAGACGGACCAGATACAATAGGTGTCAGAGAAAGAGCGAGAGAAGAATGGAAACACGGGTGTAAAGACAGTTGCAAAGGCTGATAGAAAGGAAAAGAACAAGATAGAACAAGATATACAGGGTGATGTAGAAAGAACTGGAGTCAAGTAGATAAGAGATGGATATAGACCTTGCATTTAAATACCTGGAGGTTGTAACCGTCAGGAAAGCAAGTATACGGAAGGGAGTTGCACAGGCGGGAAGTGCGAGAAAAGAAGCTGATGGAGTAGAATTGAGGGCTGCATTTGGTTGATCTAACTGTAAGTGGGTGGGATCTTGTTGCCAGTCTGGTTGCACGAGTAAATTCTAGTGGAAGGGGCACCAGTGACTTCGTTTATATGAGTGCTGAAGATAATAAGTCAAAATACTTTCAGACGTAAATTTTGGTTATATGCTCATATGCTGTCTGTTTGTGCGTGTAGACTAAGTTTTATATGAGTACATACGCCATATAAAGCTTCAGAAAGTTTCTGAAGTCATCCAGTAGACCCAAAGTTAGCGAATTTTAAATCACTATTTTGATTTGTGAATTAATAGCTGTCAGGAGTCAGTCATAGTACAATTAGTTATCACAAGATTATTGTTACAAACAGAATAAAACGAACCTCATTATCAAATTCAATTTCGACAGCCGTATCGTTTTCTTCTTAGATGCTTTCGTGTTCTGGTTTAAAAAAATGCCTGTGAGAATGAATATTACTTGAACAACAATTCTCTGTTCGGAGTTGTCGTCTACAAGGTCGGAGGTATGTTATTCTAAAAGATTCTATGGCGAGACGGGAACTATTTGTTAGTCATGTCACAAAAAATAACAATGAAGAGAAGAATTGATGTCTGGGATTCGTGTTATTGTCATCGACAGACAAGCAGATCAGTAGCATAACTCTTTAGGAGAGCGTATAACGCTAAATTCATGATGGGTCAAATGTAAAAAAAAAATTAGAAAAATTAGTTGTCGAAGAAAAAATACAGAGAAATTTGCATTGGAGAGAGATTGAGGAGAATAACAGACTAGGAAGTGGGCATTTTAAAGTTAGCTGTAAGTGTGCAACATGTAAGCAATAAAATGTCCTTATACATAAGAGTTTTGGCAACGAGAAATTGTTTGCAGGCATCTAATTTTAACCATTTCTATTAAAAATAACGACCGTCATATATTCTTACACACACACACAAACATATATATATATATATATATATATATATATATATATATATATATGGTGTATGGTTAAGTCTTGAAGGCTATAACAATGCGTTTGGTAAAACAAAGTAAGGTAAAGTAGGTATTGGGTATTCTTCTTCTTCTATGTGCCCTGTCCCTTCAGGACGTAGGCGATCATGGATCTCCACGTCTCTCTATCCCTTATGGCTCTTAGTATGGTTGCTCCTGGCAACCCCCGTTCCGTCATCCACCTGATCAGACTCTGCAGATATGTTATCCGCTGCCTTCCTCTGTCTCTCCTTCCTTCTATCTGTCCAGTCAGTATCAGGTTCTTCAGGCTCTCCTTCCTCATTGCGTGTCCCAGGAACTTCAGTTGTCTCTTCCTGATGCTCAGCATCAATTTCCTTTTTGTTGCCATTCTTTCTAACACTTCGTCGTTGCTTGTATGCTCAGTCCACGACCTATTTATTATTCATTAATATCGACTCGGAACGACAATTTGGGGAGTCGAGTTCAAATTCCAGTTGAATTCTTTGCCTTCACATACGAACAAATAATCTTTGGAAAGTTAATAATCCGTCTCTTCCCTCCAGTTATGGGTTAAACAATGAGACATATTGGGTTCTATAGCCTTGGCTGGCAATCGGTCTACCGCAGAAAGCAATGGCAACCTACTGTTGGATAATCTTCTGTCCAGTCAGTCATATCTCTTTCGAGACATGATCGCCCAAAACGTGTATCACGAATGGCACTTAAATGACTGAATACTCAACACCTACTTTACATTCCTTTATTTTACCAAACGCATTGTGATAGCCTTCAAGACCTAACCATACACCTAATATACACAATGCTTCAAGCAAATTACAAAACTTTTATGTATATAGTGTCCGAAAAGTAACCTAGATGTTTAAAAATGTCATTTTTTGGGGGGGTAGGATTTAGATTCAATCAGTCAATTAAGTGTCATACGGGATACACAAAAGAGACATGCCTGACTGGGCAGAAAGTTTTGCCTTAGTTTGTTGCCATTATTTTTTACAGTAGACTGGTTGCCAGCCAAGGCTATAGAACCCACTCTGTCCTGCTATTTAACCTGTAACTGGGGGGGAGAAGAAACGGATTAATGCCTTTCCCAAGGGTAGTTGCACGAAAGTGAATACAGCCAATTCAACTGGAATTCGAACTTGGCTCTCCCATTATCCCGATCCGAGCCGATATCCATTGCACCACAATGCACTTCCCAGTACTTAGGTTAACATGGGTAAATTACCCAAGGAAAAATTTCAATTCTATTCAGTTCAGAATCTAAACTGTGGTAATTTATTTTGGATTTAACTGGGACCGTTGTAAGGGTATTGTACTCCCGGCCCTACCGAATCTATGATATGCACCCTAATCTATATTACGGGCCCCTCACTCTACTACATATCAATTTTTATAAGATAGGATTCATATAAAATACAAATTTTATGTAACCTAATTATATACAATGATGCATCATATACAACAACATAAACAAACAAATGATAAAGATTCAACAGGAAAAATTGAAAATAAATACAATGAATCTAAATACAAATTATAGACATGTCATAATAGATCATTCCATCTGAAATAAATCAAGAATGTTTTGCGTTAATTTTCAACATCAACTTGAAATTGTTATTGTAAAAGACTGAAGAATTTTAACGCATACAAATTTATGGATAAAAAAAATGAATTATAAATAACTAGCAGTATAGCCCGGCGTTGCTCGGGTGTAATGAAAGCTTTAAAACTAATTCATGGTTCTGGAGCTCAGACTCTAAGGACATTGACACGAAAGATTAAAAAGCAATAGTTGTTTCCAGTTCAAGCGAAACTGTAGACTGAAAGAAAAATGAATGGATGTAAGTCAAATTTTGATTTCCTGGTATCGATATCAAATTTTCTGTTGTAAGAACTGCAACCTTGAAACTTCTGAATATCGTTTCTTATGTCTTTGTCTATGAGTGTATGAAATTTGATTAAAATCGCACCACTCCTTCTATAACCCGATTTTTTCGATTATCGATTTTCGATATTTATCGGGGTTACCTCGACACAAAACCTAGCTAAGAACACTCGCAGACGCTTATAGAACAACTGTGAAAATTTTCAAGAAAATCGGTTCAGCCGTTTCGGAGTCTATAGGTAACTGATACACGCACACACCCAGACACACACACACACACAGACAAAGTTCCATTTATGTATAAGTTTAGATAGATGTTTTTTTAAAACTTGGTACAAAGTGAATTCACGAATTTGGATGAGAAAATTAATTCCCCGGAATGACGTCAAAATCTTAAAAACATGTTAATTCTTTATAGTCAGTTGTACATAGTTTAATTTGTATTATATATAAATGTTGGTGGAAAAAAATAAAATGCTGATAAGATTTTGTACAGTAATCGATCGCGTGCAATATAGGAGAACAATTCAACAAGAACAACTGAAAATAAATACAATGTATCTGTTGGGGCGCTCTCCAGCTTTCCACGGAAATGGACTATTCGAATCGCTATATAAAATAGTAGTGATTATACCTCGAAGAAGAAAGTCGAGTGAGCGAGTCAGTCGGGTATTTCCGGTATTGCACCGGAAGTGTTCTACTAGTCAATCTATCACGTCTCTACGACGATACTGTATACTAATTACCTTGTTCTGTATTCTACTAATCCTCACCTCTTGTAAATACTTCTCTTTCCTCTCAATGCACCTACTTTTATACTATTACGTTGTTTTGTATGACAGTATAACCCGGATATAAGATACCCGGATAAAAGAGAAACCCGTATATAAGATAGATTTTCTCTGGTCCGACATTAGAGCCTGTATTAATGTATATAAAATAGACCAAATCTGGATATAAGAGAACTTCTATCCAGTCGCGACAACTCTCTTATATTAGGGTTACACTGTATTTCATGATGTAACAGTATCTAAATAAAAATTAGAGATATGCCATAGTTAAGAGGCCTACGTGAAACACGCTTGGGCAATCATGTTTTATTCAATCTATGACTGACTAGGCAGAAGATTTTCCCGCAGTATACTGCCATTTCTTTCTGCGGTAGACTGGTTGCCAACCGCAAGTCTACCGCAAGGCTATAAAACTCAATCTCTCCTACTATTCAACCTCTCGCTGGATAAAGAAAAATGGATTTATAGCTTTTCCAATGTCATTTACGTGTAAGTGAAGGCAACGAATTCAACTGGAATTACGAAATCGCCTCTCCGGATTCTTCTTCTGGGCCTATATCCATTTCACCACTGCGCAATCCCATAATAACACAAGGGTCTGCAAGCTTTTGCTAACTATGTGCCGACTTAGTGTGCTAACAGCATACGTATTTTTTAGACTAGTCAAGGTCAATATACCTGTTCTACAATATATTTTATATAGTAATATATATAATAATATGTAAACCACATTAATAAAAATAAGCTTTTTAAATTTATTTTTTAAGTTTTTTATTATTATTATTAGGAACCTTGCTTTTGCATGGTCTTAGCCAATTGCTCAATATTTTTTTTTATAATCATATAACCCCCAAGTAAGGCATTTTACTGCCAATGTTTTGCAGGGGGTTACATAGAAGGAAAGTTATGAGAAAGAATGACAGGTTATAGGGGGTGTCAGGAAGTGGGCAAGAAAGGATGAGAATACTGATGAGAGTGGAGTGGAAGGAAAAGGGAGCATGAGAGAGAGAGAGAGAGAGAGAGAGAGAGAGGATACAGGTTAGTGAGATAGGAGATGACTATTGACTTTACATTTAAATTCTTCGAGATTGTAGCTGTCGGGGAAGCAAGTAAATGGAAGGGATTTCCATAGGCGGGAAGTGCCAGAAAAGAAGCTGATGGAGTAGAATTTGCGTTTACAATTTATTGGTTTCACAGTAAAAGTAATATCGGCAAAATATTTTGTTATTTTATTTAAGTTTAACACAATTTTCTAAATATACGGGTGTCAGGCAAATTTGTTGTGGACTTAACACTGCTTTCACGTTAAAGAGAATTTGTTTGCAGGAATAATTTTAACCAAAGGCCAAAAGAAGAGCAAAAGCATTTTCTTCAAACCGATAACAGTTCTCAGGGGGGATGTCCAACAGTTCAGAATAGCAGCAGACTTTTCTAAATTTTCGTCTTCCAGAGAATTCCTTAGTTTAACAAATCATGTTATTGGAAATTTCTTGGAATGCCGCGTGTAGCGCTCTTGCCGTAGGCTGCCGACCACTGCCATAAAAGATTCTTCCATCTTAAAGAATTCAACAATATTTTGAGGCAATTTTTAACATCAACTTGAGATTTTTCTTGTTAAAAATAATTTGATACATTCGACAACGAATAAATATTATATAGTGTTTTCTCAAGACTTAACTTAAACAAAATAAATTCACGGATTTGGATAAAAAAAATAAAACCCTGAATTACATAAAAATCTGCCCTAAAATGTAATCCTTTAATATTCTGGTGTTTTTATTTTAATTTCTAAGGGTAATTAATGTAAAGAGAAAAAAAAGCAAATCTTGATAAGATAGCAAGGGTCACAAAGTTGGAGTAGGAGTTTTGAGAATAATACGCAAAAATAAGTTTTGGTCACCACGTAATTCTGCGAAATTTTATGATCCGCATTTGATTGACTCTTTGATTTGACGTCTCAATTAAGTTTATATATATATATATATATATATATATATATATATATATATATATTAAGGAGTGTCAATTCATCGGTAAACTGCAGACAATGCAGCAATTGTACGAAAGCATAAGAGCAGAAATTCGAAGGTTACAGTCAGAGTTATTAACCATTGATATGATAAATTATACTGAAAGAGGGCATCTTTATGAAGTAACAAATGGAAGATAATTAGGGCATATAATTTAATGTAATGTGATAGGTCCCGATTTAGCGGTAGAACTCCAGTCACTTTCTCACCGACGGGATGTGGCTTACCTCTGTCTGTTCTACAAATATTTTCACAGCTTCTGCTCCGACGAAC
Source organism: Ascarosepion bandense (assembly GCA_037127315.1). Taxonomy (NCBI): domain Eukaryota; kingdom Metazoa; phylum Mollusca; class Cephalopoda; order Sepiida; family Sepiidae; genus Ascarosepion; species Ascarosepion bandense. Next base: position 201,813 of record JBBBDQ010001464.1, on the reverse strand, counting down.
GTAAGTCACTGGTGCCCCTGCCATATGAGTTTACTCGTGCAACCAGACTGGCAACTGGGACCTACCCATTCACAGTTAGATCAACCAAATTCAAGCGACCATTCTACTCCTTCAGCTACTTTTCTCGCACTTCCCGCCTGTGGAACTCTCTTCTATATTCTTGCTTTCCTGACGGCTACAACCTCCAGGAATTTTAAATGCAATGTCAATACCCATCTCTTAACCACTTGACTCTTTCTACATTACCCTGTAGATTCCTTTCTCTCTACTTTTGCAACTGTTATCACATCTGTATTCCCATCCTTCTCTTGCCCCTTTCTCTAAAAACCTCCTGTAACTGTCCAGTAATCTTAGAAATGGAAGATAATTATGGCATATAATTGTTCATAATTAAACGGGAATGTAATTCCATTGTTTGAATTTTTAAATTGTACAAAACATTTTTTGAAAAATAAAAAGAAGTTTCAATTATTAGATCTTTATATTCTTACGTGATTTTTGGAATATAAGGTGAAGATTATAGGACAAATTGATTAAATAATATACATCTATGAAAATATTTTATAAATCTAACATGTTTCCGTATTTATTTACCTTCATACAAAAAATTTGGAAGCGGAATAAAGTGGAGTTATGATTCAGTTTTTAAATTCTATGTTGTCTTGATTTCATTGTTTTGTATTGACTGATTTCTTTTTTCCGGCTTATCAACTTTTGTAGGTTATTTAAAGTCGTGACACATTTTTGATTGTACAAATAATTTTTTTCCAGTAAATATTGCAGTGACAGTTCCATGTATGTGCGTTGTGGTGCAGTGTATATAGGATCGCAACGAGAAATCGGAGAGTCGAGTTCGAATTCCAGTTGAATTCGTTGCGTTCACTTACGCGCAAATACCCTTGTGAAATGTATTAATCCATCTCTTCTCCCTCAGCTATTGATTAAATAGTAGGAAAGATTAAGTTTCATAACCTTGGTTGGCAACTAATCATAGAGCAAAAAACTGAGCTTTTTAAAGGTTACAAGACTGAAGAATATGGCACTTGTTGAAAAACGATCTAATGTTTTATTGCATCGTATGTCCAATTTGAGAAAGGTTTACGCTTCTAACATCCTACAAATCACAGAAAATATTTTTCTCGTTAAGATCTAATCAAGGCCGTTGTGGATTTAGGCAAGACTTTGTTCTTGTAATAATTCTATTTTGTAAAGGAACAATATCATTTCATGCAAGTATTGATGTATCCTAAAATCTAACCTAAACAACCATTATATTTGAAAATAATGATCTAGTTTTAGTATGAAGTGAAAGACAAATCATTTTTCTAGCTTCTTAATTACTTCTAATGCTGGTAAATGTCCACTGGGTAAACTGTTAGGTCACTACCAAAGTTCGTGCCCGATTAGAAAATTGAAAACAACATTTTACACACTCACCAAAAATTCATTTATTAGTCAAGTACATAATTGTTTCGAATAAACGTCTTCCATGTTTCCACAAGCTTGTTGATGCTATTTTAGTAGGACAGGCTCCAAAGGAGAATCAGTAATGTGATAGGTATCGAATTGGCGGCTCGACTCCAGCCACTTCCCCACTGATGGGACGTGGCTTCACTCTGTCTGTTCTATAAATACTTTCATGGCTTCTGCTCCAACGAACTTAAATCACTGGTGCCCCTGCCATATGAGTTTACTCGTGCAACCAGACTGGCAACTGGGTCTCACCCATTCACAGGTAGATCAACCAAATGCAGTCGACAATTCTACTCCTGCAGCTTCTTTTCTCGCACTTCCCGCATGTGACGAACCAGTTACAGGAGGTGTTAGTAGAAAGGAGCAAGAGAAGGATGGGAATACAGGTGTGATGACAGTTGCAAAGGTAGAGAGAAAAGAAAAGATATACAGGGCTATGTAGAAAGAACTGGGGTCAGAAAAGTAAGTATATGGAAGAGAGTTCCACAGGCCGGAAGTGCGAGAATAGAAGCTGGAGTAGAATCGTCGGCTGCATTTGGTTGATCTAACTGTGAATGGGTAGGACCCAGTCGCTAGTCCGGTTGCACGAGTAAACTCATATGGCAGGGGCATCTGTGACTTAAGTTCGTCGGAGAAGAAACCATGAAAATATTTATAGAACAGACGGAGGGAAGCTACATCCTGTTGGTGAGAAAGTGTCTGGAGTGGAACCACCAAATCGGGACCTATCACATTACATTGAGTGAAATGAACAATCAGGTAACAGGAATTGAGAGGTCTTGAAATAACATGCAGTAGAAAGGGAAGTATTATTAATAATTATTAATAATGCAGAGTTCTAAAGTTTAAACATGAAATCCCAATGAATATTTAGAATATGAACTACTCCTCAAATCCCACTATAATGTGGTTACTTGCCATATATATAAGTAAGATTAGGCCCTTGTCACAATAGCAGAGAAGAGCAGGGGATATGCTAAACCCTACTATACAACAAAATGAAAATCAGGGATAGGATTTAAGTGTTTTTGTTTAAATACATTTTAATAACGACAGCAATTTGAAAATTATGAATTACATGATGGTGGAAGAACCTGGAGAAAAAGCTAATAATGATCGCCAACTACGCTGTTCATACAAATTGCGTATATGAAGGGAGACTTTTAATATGAGGTCAAAAGCTGACAACTGATTCGAACTAGTACCGTTAACAGTTAAACCAATATAGGTCCTGCTAGTCGGGTTTACACTGAGTTTAAATAATTATTAGTTGGCTCTGGGATTGAACTCACAATTACTATGTTACTAACCAACAATTTAATCATCTAGACGCAGCTAAATTCCATACGTGATACACGCATGGGCGATCATTTCTCTAAAGAGACATAACTGACTAGGCAGATGATTTTCCCTCAGTAGGTTGTCATTACTTTCTGCGGGAGACTGGTTACCAACCAAGGCTATAGAACCCATTCTGCACTGCTACTTAACACATAACTGGAGGGAGAATCGACTTATTCATACCTTTCCCAAGGGTATTTGCGTGTAAATGAATGCAACGAATTCAACTGGAATTCGAACTCTGCTCTCCAATTTTCTCGTTCCCTGCACCAAAAGGCATATACAGTCTAGTAGTGCACTGAAAGTCGAGGTACCAAAGATGAAAACTCATCAAAACAATTACCATGAAAATATTTATAGAAAAGACACTTAGTTACACACTGCGATTTAGCCCATAGCGGGAGGGAGACGCGACGTATTTGTGTGCAAATGAATGCACATGAATACCAACTAGAATTCGAAATCGGCTCTCCGATTTTCTCGTTCCGAGTCCATATTCACTGCACCACAACCGCAAAATGATCCCTAGAATATATAAAGGGTTCTGCTGGAAATTACCTGAAGAGGAACCAGATCGAATTTCAGAGAGCACTAGATTCGAAACGAAGAGGAAAGTAACTGTTAATAATAATTTGATTTCAGTAATTTGTAACATAAATTGTATTAATCTAAACTTATTTATAAATGGAACTTTGTCTGTCGGTGTGTGTGTGTGGGGGGGGGGGTATCCGTTACCTATAGACTCCGAAATGGCTGAACCATTTTTCTTGAAAATTTACACAGTTGTACTATAAGCGTCTGCAAGTGTTCTTAGCTAGGTTTTGTGTCGAGGTACCCCCGATAAATAATGAAAATCGATAATAGAAAAAAAAACGGGTTATAGAAGGAGTGGTCCAATTTTAATCAAATTTAATACACTCATAGACAAAGACATAAGAAACGATATTCTGAATTTTCAAGGTTGCAGTTCTTACAATAGTGCAGAAAATCGATAATATAGATATAAAAGTTTTCATTGCACCCGAACAACGCCGGGTTATACTGCTAGTTGAAGATAAATTATTCTTAGACGTTCCGTTTTCCTACAAGACGGGATCAGTGTATGTATTGATTATAATATAGAATCGATCACCTCAATTTATATTATCTATATATATGTTGCCCCTTCCACCCTAATTCAATAGAGACATTCTACATTGTTATCTATATCTATAAAAGTGACGAGGGTGGGCATTGTGTAAGTATTTGCTATGTAAATTCATCAGATGTCTTTTATTTTTATTGTTATTATTCTTTAAACTACCTGAGTGAAGCCGGGCTAATTCTACTATAAAATGTATTATTGGTCATTTTTTGTAATTCTACTATAATATGTATCAGTATTTATTTTGATTTATAATATATTATTGGTAATCTATATCTATAAAAGTAACGAGGGTGGACGTTGTGTAAGTATTTGCTATGTAAATTCATTACATGTTTTTTATTCTTATTATTCCTTAAAATACCCGAGTGAAACCGTGCTAATTCTACTATAAAATGTATTATTGGTTATTTTACTTTAAAATATATTATTGGTCATCTATCTATTTATATAAAAGTGACGAGGGTGGACATTGTGTAAGTATTTGCTATGTAAATTCATAATATGTTTTATTATTCTTATTATTCCATAAACTACCCGAGTGAAACCGGGCTAATTCTACTATAAAATGTATTATTGGTTATTTTACTTTAAAATATATTATTGGTCATCTATCTATTTATATAAAAGTGACGAGGGTGGATGTTGTGTAAGTATTTGCTATGTAAATTCATTATATGTTTTTTATTCTTATTATTCCTTAAACTACCCGAGTGAAACCGGGCTAATTCTCCTATAAAATGTATTATTGGTTATTTTACTTTAAAATATATTATTGGTCATCTATCTATTTATATAAAAGTGACGAGGGTGGACGTTGTGTAAGTATTTGCTATGTAAATTCATAATATGTTTTATTATTCTTATTATTTCATAAACTACCCGAGTGAAACCGGACTAAACTGCTAGTACTTAATATGAGTAACTATTTATTTCCATTTTCTCAAAAGCAATAAATCGTAAGAGAAAAAAGGATTAAATATCAACTGCAAGAAGACAAAATTCATGATTGTTAGCAAACGGATGAACCCAAAGCGCAAATTGAAAATCGGAGATACCAAAATCAAACAAGTTCGGAAATTTAAAAATCTGGTAAATGTTTTAACAGACGACGGAAAGTGTGACACTGAATTACGAGATAGCCGAATATGCATTCCAGAAGCTAAGCAGAGTAATAAGAAATAGAAAATTTCGCTAGAAACGAGGAAAAGTGTACACAACTTCTACATTATATCTATCCTCCTGTTTGACAGTGAGTGATCGTCAATCTCCTCAAAGATGAAGAGGAGACTTAAAACAATAAAAAAATGTTGTTCTACTTGAGGAAGCTGAGCATATCGTGGTCCGAACATATGAATAACGATGAAGTTTTGGAGAATATGGAAACAAAAAGTAAAATAATACTTAACATCAGGAAGAGACAGTTGAAGATTCTGGGGCTTTTAATGAGGAAAGGTGGCTTGGAAAAACTGATACACACGGGAAAGATAGAGAACAAGATGCAAAGAGAAAAACAGTACATAACTTGAGTAAATGGATGGCATAACAGAGCTTAGAAGAAATAAAATGAAGATGAAGATAAAAAAACCGAAATTATGGAGAGCCATGATCGCCTACGTCCTGATGGGACACGGCACATAAGGAAAATGTTAAGCGTTATGCTTCAATAATAAATGTTGTAGACGTGATTAATAAAAATGCTATTGCTCAAGAATCTGCTGAAAAGTTCCCCAGAAGACCTTCTTCTATGTGCCTTGTCCCTTCAGGACCATGGCTTTCCACGTCTCCCTATCCCTGGTGGCTCTGAATATATTATCTGCTGCTTTCGCCTGTCTGTTTTACTCTCTATCTGGCCTGTTAGTATCAGATTCTCCAAGCCCTCTTTCCTCATTGCATGTCCCAGGAACTTCAGCTGTCTCTTCCTGATGCTCAGTATTAATTTCCTTTTCGTTTCCATCATTTCCAAAACCTCATCATTGCTCATATGCTCCATACATGACTTTCGCTCCATAGCAATTTCCCTAAATCAGGTCAAATGAGCAAGCATCAGATTTTTTTTTGAAAAGTTTCAAACCGATTCATTTTCAATTCCTTCAACGTAGTTCAACAGAATAATATATGAGGTTGTTACAGAAATAATAGCTGCTCGAAGAATTGTAGTTTGAAAAGCCATTTTAACATAATATTCACGGTATATATTTGGTTAATTTTAGTATACACTAGTAGTATAGCCCGGCGTTGTTCGGGTGTAATGAAAGCTTTAAAAATAATCCATGGTCCTGGAGCTCAGACTCTTTGCACGTTGGCACGAAAGACTAAAAAGCAACAGCTGTTTCCAGTTAAAGCGAAACCGTAGACTGAAAGAAAAATGAATGGATGCAAGTCAAATTTTGATTTCCTGGTATCGATATCAAATTTTCTGCACTATTGTAAGAACTGCAACCTTGAAACCTCTGAGTATCGTTTCGTATGTCTTTTTCTATGAGTGTGCCAAATTTCATTAAAATCGGACCACTCCTTCTATGATCCTATTTTTTCAATTATCGATTTTCGATATTTATCGGGGGTACCTCGACACAAAACCTAGCTAAGAACACTCGCAGACGCTTATAGTCCAACTGTGTAAATTTTCAAGAAAATCGATTCAGCCGTTTCAGAGTCTATAGGTAACGGGCACACACACACACACACACACACACACAGAGACAAAGTTTCAATTATAAATAAGTTTAGATAATAATTAATGTGTGTTCTTTAGTAATTTTAACTCATTTTCAGACAAAAATATTCTTGAAGCCAATAATTATGAATATGACAAAACATTATCTTCGTTTACTATTTTTGCATGAACTCAAACTTAAGCACAGAGCCTTCTAATTCTTTGCCCGTATCAACAGAGCAGGGAGAGATGGGTCCACAAGTGATCGGCCAGTACGAAGGTAGTTCCAGAAATTCCATGCTGGTGATGAGAGCCTTGAAGATGAAGAAGGTAAAGAATGGTCATGCAGTCTTGACAACGAACAATTGCAAGCAGTGTTGAGCAAAACCCACATCAAAGTATCAGAGAATGTTTCAGACACTTGGTGTTAGAACTGCAACAGTCTCACGCCATTTTCAGAATACTGACACGGTGAAGGGTTCCTCATGATCTCAATGAAAATCAAAATTTGGGTGTTTTGATGTATGCTCGATACTCTTTCTGCGTAACAATAATGATCACTTTTATTGACTGAATAATTACTTGTGATAAAAAGATCCTTTATGATAACAGTAAACGATCAGTTCAATGGCTCGATAGTAATGAGTCCCCCAAACATTTCCCAAAGCCAAATTTGCGACAGCAAAAGATTATGGTGACTGTCCGGTGACCTGCAATCGGTGTTATCTACAACAGCTTTCTGGGCCCTAATCATAGCATTAATACAAAGCTTTATGGCAATCCACTTGCGGAAATACATGCGCGCCTGCAAAAAGAATGAACCTCCATTGGTGAACCGACATAGTCCAATTTTGCTCCACGATAATGCACGGTCACATGTTGCTAGAATGACGTTGCAAAAATTCAGACTTAGAGTACGAGAGTTTATCATATCCTCCATATTCTCCGGATCTTTCACCCACTGATTATCATTTTTAAGCACATTTTTAAATGGTAAAACTTTTAAGCCCAAACCAGTGGTGGAATCAGCTTTCTGATATTTCGTTGCATCACAGCCAATAACTTTTTATCAACAAGAAATAAATAATCACGTCAATCGATGGCAGAAATGCATAGATGCCCAAGGCTCGTATTTTGACTAATTTTTAATATTTCTACAGTTAATTTTTTAAGAGTAAAATTATGTTTCTGAAATCTGCCATTATTTTTGTAACAACCTAATAAAATTAAAACAAAACACCAACATAAAATTGCACCAATACAACTAATACACCGTTACCACGCAATTGGAAGCCATTCATAAAAACAACAATACCATCAAAATACCTTTTCCGTGTCTTTTCAGAACTTTTTTTTATTTTAAAATGATTCGAAATAATGAAACACTTGGAATGTGTTCCACAAGAGTAATACAAAACGCTAAAACATTTCTCATCTCTTTTTTTCGATTGCACAAAATATAAAATTTTTAAAAAATTACAGCAATAATAATACCAAATGTCGACGTTATATAAAAGAATTTAGAAATACGAAGAAATAACTCCGTGAAATTAAACCATTATCTCTAAATATCCCCCTACCCACAATCAGGGCGGCTATTGCAGATGCACCCACCCCTGCAGATCCTGCGAACTTTATTTCTTTCAGCAATTCCGAACCGTCGCTGATAAATTACCCGATTCTTTTCGACCGACTAAAAATGAATTCCATAATTTTTAATTCGTATTTTTCGCCCTTTCGTCATCATTCTAAAGAATTAATTTTACTGTGTGAAGAATGTTACGAATCCGCCAAGGAAAGGTTACTGGGTGGAGGAGGTCAGCTGAAGTCATGATAAACAAATAAAATTGAACTTCGAAATAAAATAAAAGTAGCAAGGAGTTCATCTCTTTCTTCTTCTTTCCCATTAGTGACCTCTTCTTCCTCTTTTTCTACATCTTCATCTTCCTTATTCTTTTTCTTTTTTTTTTTTTTGGCTTTTTCTTCTTGCCTTTTTCTTCTTCTCATTTTTGTTTTTCTTCTGGTCCTTTTCTTCCTCTTTCTTTTTCTCGCTTTTCTTTATCTCCTTGTTCTTTACTTTTTCTTTTTGCGTTTTTTTCCTTCTCGCTCTTTACTTTCTTCTAGTTTTTCTTTTTCTTGTTGTTTCATCTTTTTTTTTCTTTTCTTTTCCTTCTGGTCTCTTTCTGCTTCTTCTTTTTCTTCTTCTCGTTTTTCTTTTTTCTTTTTCATTTTTTCTTCTCGCTTTTCTTTTTCTTTCTCTTTTTATTCTTCTCATTTTTGCTTATTTTTCCTTTTTACTTTATTTTTTTCCCCGCATTTCTTCTTCTTCTCACTTTTCTTTTTTGTTTCTTTCTTCTTGCGTTTATTTTTCTTCTTGCTCTTTTTCTTCTATTCGTTTTTCTTTTTCTACTTTTTTCTTTCTGTTTTTGCTTTTTTTCTTCTTGCCTCTTTCTCCTGTGTTGTTTTCTTCTTTCTTTTTCTTGTTGTTTCATCTTTTTTTTTCTTTTCCTTCTGGTCTCTTTCTGCCTCTTCTTTTTCTTCTTCCCGCTTTTTTTCTTCTTCTGATTTTTTTCTTGTTCCTTACTTCTTACGTTTATCATTCTTCTTGCTCTTTTTCTTCCTCTCGCTTTTCTTTTTTACTTTTTACTTTTTTCTTCTTTTCGCTTTCTTTTTCTTTCTTCTTTTATTCTTCTCATTTTTGTTTATTCTCCTTTTTTTTACTTCTTCCCGATTTTCTTCTTCGTCTCACTTTTTTTTTTGTTCTTTACTTCTTGCGTTTATTTTTCTTCTTAATCTTTTTCTTCTTCTCGTTTTTCTTTTTCTACATGTTTCTTTCTGTTTTTGCTTCTTTACTTCTTGCCTCTTTCTCCTGTGTCGTATTCATCTCATGTTTTTTTCGTTCCTTTCTTTTTCTTGCTATTATTTTTCTTCTTGCTCCTTTTTCTCGTTTTTCTTTTTCCTCTTGCTCTTTTCTATTTTTTTTCTTTTATTTTTCTTCTGGTTCCTTTCTTCCTTTTCATTTTTTTGTTTTCTTTTTCTTCTTGCGCTTTTTCTTGTTTTTCTTTTTCTTTCTGTTTTTCCTAAGTTTTGCCTTTTTTGTCTCATTATTCCTCCTTTTCGTTTCGTTTTTCTTTTTACTTGTTCCTTTTTTTCTTTTTCTCGCTCTTCTTTATCTTCTTGTGCCTTACTTTTTAAGCATTTTGCTTTTATTTTTCCTTTTACTCTTTTTCTTCTTTGTTTTATTCTTGCATTTTATTTCTTTATTGTTTCTTTTTGACTTCTTGCTTTTTTTTCTTCTTGCTTTTCTTTTTCTTCTTGCAATTCTTATTTTCATTCGTCCCCTTGTAACTTTTTTCTTCTCGCTTTTTTCTTCTTCTTCTTGGTCCTTACTTTTTATAATTCTTGCGTTTATTTTTCTTCATGCTCTTTTTCTTCTTCTCTTTTCTTTTTTTCTTGTTCTTTTCTTCTTTTTGCTTTTCTTTTTCTTCTTGTTCCTTTCTTCACGCACTTTGTTTTGTTTCTTTTTATTCCTATTGCTTTTCTTTACTTCTTCCTCTTATTATGTTTCTCGTTTTCTCTTTTTCTTTTTGACCTTTTCTTTCTCTTCTTTTTCATGTTTTTTTTGTTCCTTCCTTTTTTTTAGTTCTTGCGTTTCTTTTTCTTCTCTTATGTTTTTTCTTCTTGTTTCTTTGTACCTCTTCATCTTCTTCTCACTATTCATTTTCTTCTTTTTTATTTTTTTCTCTGATCTTCCCACCTTTTCTAACTTGAACTGAACTCTGTCCCGTTCTGTCAAATATTCTTTTTGGGTAATTCGTTTAGGTCGACCGTCTCAATCATCACCTTAGATATCTTAGCGCAATATAATACACACACACACACACACACACACACACACACACACACACACACACACACACACACACATCCTCTTTCTCTTTCTCTGACATTTTTGTCATTAAGCTCTCTTTCTTTCTTTCTTCCCTCTCTCTTTCTTCCTCTTCTTAATATTTTTCGTTTTCTTTCACTTTTTTTATCTTTTTTTTTTCCTCAACCTCTTACTCCTTTTTCTCTGGTTCTTTCTCTGACTGTTTTGTCTTTAGGCTCTCTTTCTTTCTTTCTTTCTTTCTTTCTTTCTTCCCTCTGTTTCTTTCTCTGACTGTTTTGTTTTTAGGCTTTCTTTCTTTCTTTCTTTCTTTCTTTCTTTCTTCCCTCTGTTTCTTTCTCTGAATGTTTTGCCTTTAGGCTCTCTTTCTTTCTTTCTTTCTTTCTTTCTTTCTTTCTTTCTTTGTTTTTCTTTTTTCTTTCCCTTCCCTCTGTTTCTTTCTCTGACTGTTTTGTCTTTAGGCTCTCTTTCTTTCTTTCTTTCTTTCTTTCTTTCTTTCTTTCTTTCTTTCTTCCCTCTGTTTCTTTCTCTGACTGTTTTGTCTTTAGGCTTTCTTTCTTTCTTTCTTTCTTCCCTCTGTTTCTTTCTCTGACTGTTTTGTCTTTAGGCTCTCTTTATTTCTTTCTTTCTTTCTTCCCTCTGTTTCTTTCTCTGACTGTTTTGTCTTTAGGCTCTCTTTCTTTCTTTCTTTCTTTCTTTCTTTCTTTCTTCCCTCTGTTTCTTTCTCTGACTGTTTTGTTTTTAGGCTTTCTTTCTTTCTTTCTGACTTTTTCCCTCTCTCCTTCTTCTTCTTCTTAATATTTTTTCAATTTCTTTCACCTTGTTTTATCTTTCTTTTTCCTCAACCTCTTACTCCACTTCTCTGTTTCTTTCTCCTTTCGCATAAATAAAATCCTTTGCAAAAATTACAATGACAAAAGCACAACACGAACGTCTTTAATGAAGATGACACGACAAAAGATAATAACTAATCAGAGAATCAAAAAAATTCGTTGATTATATACTTTTAAAATATCGTATCGTGGCATTAGATTAAATCATGAATTATGAATACAAAACCACCAGGGGTAAGGGCGTTAAAAAGGAAGAAGTCAAACCCATCGAAGCCCACTAAAAACTTTTGAAGGCAGATAATGCACCAAAAAATATCACAATTTAATAGGAAAAAAATTTAATACGCCCTCACCTCAGAAAAAAAATGCAAAATCATCTTAAATTGAGACGACAATAAGACAGTCTTTTCGAAGACTAACACAACTGACAGCTCCGTCATCTTGTAAATATTTGATTGTTTAAATTTTCTGTTTCATTGCTACCTCATCATGTTGTATGACTCTCTGGATGAATGACTATCTGCTTTTTGCAGCTTTTTCCTTTCTCATTCTCTTTGATTTTTGTTTTTTTGTTTTGTTTTATTTTGTTTTTTTGTAGCCTCCCCTGTATTTTTCCCTTTTCATTATTTTATTACTCACACATCACTATCTCTCTCTCTCTCAATCTCTCTCTTTCGTTATTTCCCTTATTGTTTCTTTCTTTCATTCTTTCTTTCACTCTCTCTCTCTATACATATAACTTTCGCCCTATCTCTTTCACTTTCTCTCTGTTTCTGTTTCACTTTCATCTATCTCACTTTCCATCTTTCTCTCACTCTCACTCTATCGACACAAAATCATTCTCTCTCTCTCTCTCTCTCTCTGTCTGTCTCTGTTTCTCTTTATCTCTCTCTTACCCTGTCATTCTTTCATTACTCACACATCACTATCTCCCTCTCTTTTGTTTTTCCACTATTATTTTTCTTTTTCTTTCTTTCTTTCTTTCTTTCTTTCTTTCTTTATATATATATAACTTTCACCCTACCTCTTTCACTTTCTCTCTCTGTTTCGCTTTTATCCCTCTCTCACTTCCCCTCTTTCTCTCACTCTCACTCTCACTCTATCTAATTCTCTCTATATTCAATTATCTCTTTCTTTTCTACTTTCACCCTATATTTAATATACTAAGTGCGACACAAAATCAGTCTCTCTCTTACACTTTCATTCTTTCATTACTCACGCATCACTATATCTCTTTCGTTTTTCCCTTATTATTTCTCTCTTTCTTTCTTTTTTCTTTCACTCCCTCCCTCTCTATATATATAACTTTCGCCCTATCTCTTTCATTTTCTCTCACTTTCTATTTCACGTTCATCTCTCTCTAACTTTCCCTCTTTCTCTTACTCTATCTACTTATCTTTATCTTAATTCTCTTCTTCACTCTCTTTCTCTCCCACTCTCACCCTATATTTAATATACTAAATGCAACACAAACTCAGTCTCTCTCTCTCTCTCTTTTACCTTTTCATTCTTTCATTACTCAAACATCACTCTCTCTATTTCTCTCTTTTTCTTTCTCTCACTTTCTCTCTTTCTCAGTTTAACCTATCTCTTTTACTTTCTTTTTCTTTCAATTTCTCTTTCTCCCTCTCCCTCTCACTTAATCTGATTCTTTCTATCTTTCACTAACTCTCTCTCACACTATCTTTTATATACTAAGTGAGAAACAAAAGTTCGAGGAACTTAAAATGCCTATAGGAATTTTTTATCATCCTCTCTCTCTCTCTCTCTCTCTCTCTCTCACTCTTACTCTTTCTTTTTTTCATTACTGACATATCACTGTCTACAATGCCACGCAAAAATTTACAACACGTTACAAAAATGTTTCTTTAGTTGGTTCTAGCACAGATGAGTGAATTTTTTACTGCTTATAATACAAATAATTAAACCTTTAGTCAAGCAATCAGATTACAAAAATAATCAAAATGTTTTTAATGCTAAATACTAAAGGTTCTTCAATGTCTAACAAAACACGTCAACCAATAAATCACTGGCGAATAAGGAATAACAGAATAAGGAATAAGGAATAACAGAAACTCTAAAGAAAGTGTCCAGCAATAATAAAATATTGCATTAATCTAAACGTATTTATAAATGGAACTTTGTCTGTCTGTCTGTGTGTGTGTGTGTGTGTGTGTGTGTGCGCGCTACCTATAGACTCCGAAACGACTGAACCGATTTTCTTGAAAATTTGCACAGTTGTACTATAAGCGTCTGCAAGTGTCCTTAGCTAGGTTTTGTGTCGAGATACACCCGAAAAATATTAAAAATAGATAATCGAAAAAATCGGGTTATAGAAGGAGTGGTCCGATTTTAATCAAATTTGATACACTGATAGACAAAGACATAAGAAACGATATTTTAGCAGTTTCAAGGTTGCAGTTCTTACAATAATGCAGAAAATTTGATATCGATACCAGGAAATCAAAATTTGACTTACATCCATTCATTTTTCTTTCAGTCTACGGTTTCGCTTTAACTGGAAACAACTATCGCTTTTCAGTCTTTCGTGCCAACGTCCAAAGAGTCTGAGCTCCAGGATCATTGACTAGTTATAAAGCTTTCATTACACCCGAGCAACGTCACTGGAAGATGTGTCATTGCATTCGTTCTAAAAGAAAAAAGAAAAAAAAAGACTCGTCGCCCTAGAAAGGTAACGGAACGTACGGCAAAATTATTGTCGAGGAAAGTTGGCTATGAGTCGCGATTTACGCTTAAATAAATTCAGGCATAACTAGAAATAACTGGAGCGAAAGTTTGTATGGATACCATTCGTGGTTCACATCGTCGATATGACATCTTTTCGAAGATTCTAAGAAAGAAACTTTATAAGCGAAAACACGTTCTATCTAGACTGGATTTTGCAAACAAACATTGTATCAAACCTGCATCATTTTGGGAAAATGTACTTTAGTCAAACGAAACGAAAATTGAAATTTTTCGCCGAAATGCTGTGGCAAAGGTCTGAAGAAAGAAGGATAGTGAATATTCACCGAAAAATACTACCGCAAAAGTAAAATTCGGAGGTGGATCAATCATGATTTGAGCTTGCTTTAGTGCCCAGGTGTAGGAAACATTGAAATCATAGAAGAGAGGATTAATGGAGCAGTAGGTTGCCAGTACTTTATGAGGTAGACTGGTTGCCAACCAAGGCTAAAAAAAACCAAACTGTCTTGTTATTTAACCCATAATTGGAAGGAAGATACGGATTAATACCTTCTCCAAGATATATTGGCGCGCAAGTGAATTCAATGAATATCAACTGGAATTCGAAACCGGCTCCCCGAGTTCTCATTCCGAGCCGATATCCACTGCACCACAACGCACATCCTACGAAGAAATGTACGAAAGTTAAAAGCTACTATTTTGAGCATATCTCGTCATTGTGGAGTCCACATCTAACTGGCATTATTCTCGTGGTGTCTGAATAAATTTAGTATTAAAATATTTATACAAGTTTTTCCTTTTCTCACGTGTGTATACATTTCTTGACAGACCCCGTATATATGTGTGCATGTGGGCGTCTGTGTGTGTGTTTGTGTGTGAGAGAGAGAGAAAGACTGAGAGATAAAATATAATTTTTCGGTGTGTTATATTTATAGGTTAAAAGTACTTAATATCCTGGATAGAACTTGTGTAAATGGACAAATAGCGGACACTTATGTCAATACCGAGTGACAACTGTCTGCTATAAATAGAAATACAAAAGACTATATGAAAAATTTCCATTTGATTTTGTAGCTTGTATGTACGCATACATTTTAAATTTAATTTTATAATATCAATCAAATAAGCACTAACTCAAATATAATCGACTGATATTTGCCTCGCATAATGAAGAATAAGATACTGGCGAATGGGACACTCACAGGGCATATCAAAGCAAGAGAAAGAGAAGAAAGCAAAGAATAACCTACATAACGTGTAGATGGTAGACCATGGATGAGGAAAGATTGCAAAAAGAAGCCTTATTTTGAGTTACAAAACAGATGAAGGTGTAGAGACCCATTATCACCCACCTCTTCAAATAACACCGTAAATAGAAGAAGACGAAGAAAAAGATGATTTGCCTATTCCTCGAATAAGTAAAGCTTATAGTCAGTCAGTCAGTCAGTCAGTGAAGTGCTATACGTGATACACGCTTTGGGCGCTTTCTGACTGGGCAGAAGATTATCCCGCAGTAGGTTGCCATTACTTTCTGTGGTAGACTAGTTGCCAGCCAACGCTATAAAACCCAATCCGTCCTGCTATTTAATCCATAACTAGAGAGAAGAGACGTATTAATACCTTTCTCAAGGCTATTTGCGCGTAAGTGAATGCAAGGAATATCAACTGGTATTCAAACTCGGTTCCCTGATTTCTCGTTCCGAGCCGATATCCACTGCACCACAACGCACATCCCAAAAATGCTTATAGACTTATAGACGCAAATCTAAAAGACTAAACGACTCACTCACAGGCGAGATGTAGTTAGTCTCTCACTGTTCTCTCGCTAATTGCTCGGACAGACTGCAACTCGTGGTCCCATCAGGTCTAACCTACATCACTTGGTTTCCCCATACTACTACCATAGTAGCAAACTACCTAAATATAACATTGTTGAGAAGTAAGTTCCACTCAAACAAATTTTTCACGCGAACACAGCCCTATGGAACAAACTCCCAAGACAATGTTTTCCCGAAAACTACAATCTTGACCTGTTCAAATCAAAAGTCAATCGTTATCTTCCCCACCTCTCTATATAAGATACCCCTTAACGTAATCCTTTTAACTCGAGTAGCCTCCGGGCCTTGCACAGGGTGAGTTATACTGAAAAGAAAAAATTCGCCTATCCCCCGAACCAAGTAAAGGTTTGCTGACTCAAACCTGATAATTAACAAAAGAAAGGTTTATAGATTGAATAATTCATGACATGACGTGTAATAAAATCAACTAGCCAAACACTATTTCGACTTTTGTGATATTTATCAAATCTTTTGTTTAATGTTGTTGTTGTTTTGTTGTTGTTGATACACTTCTTCTTCGGGGTTGCTATTATTATTTTCTTTCTCTTCCATCCAGTCTCCTTCTTAATTAGCATCATCATTTCTTTTCTTTTCCTCTAATTTTTCTTCTCTTCCTTTTTATTCTCATCTTTCTCATTCCTTCCTTCTCCTGTATAAGTTCTTCTTTCTTACTGTTTTTTTTTCTTGTTCTACTCCATAATTTTTAGTTTCTTCTAGAAAATATCTGTGCTTTAATTACCATCAAAATTTTAATCACTACGGCATCCCTCTTCTCTGCCATTCCGCATCTCACTTCCTTTTACATCAACGCAATTGTTTAACCTGCCATTATTATTATTATCATCATCATATCATAGATTCTTATTGTCAACACACCGACTTACCCCGTTGTCTCATAGCCAACAAAACATAATCTATTACATTTGAATTTTAATTTCAATTAGCGTCTGTCTCCTTTCCATACAACTGAAGATCCTCTCGAGATGGCTTGTCGTTTTTATATTATTTGCTTAGGTTTTTCGGAACAATTCGATGAAATCATTTCTGAAATTCTTTAGATAGATTAAGAAAGAAAAACAAGCAACCAGAAGAAGAAAGTAGGAAAAAAGAAAGATAGCAACACTCAAAAAATAAATAAGGAAAGAGAAAGTAGGAAGGAGGAAAGTAAACAAAGAAAAAAAAAGCAATAATGAAAAAGAATGTGGGAAAAGGAAAAGAAACCAAAGAATAAACAAATAAAAAAAGAATGAAGGAAGGAAGAGAAAATAGGAGCGTGAAAGAAAGAAAGAAAGAAAGAAAGAAAGAAAGAAAGAAAGAAAGAAAGAAAAACAAACAAGAAAAAGTAAGGGAAACGAAAACAGTAAAGAAAGAAAGAAAGGAAGAAAAAGGAAAAAAACAAATAAATAAACATAAAACAATAAGGAAAGAGAAAGTAGACAAAGAAAGAAAGAAACAAACAAACAATCAAAGAAACAAAAAAGAAGGAAGGAAAAAACAAATAAATAAACATAAAAAAGTAAGGAAAGAAAAAGTAGCCAAAAGAAAGAAAGAAAGAAAGAAACAAACAAACAAACAAACAAACAAGCAAACAAACAAACAAACAAACAAACAAAAAAGAAGGAAGGAAAAAAACAAACAAATAAATAGACATAAAACAATAAGGAAAGAAAAAGTAAACAAAAGAAAGAAAAAAAGAAACAAACAAACAAACAAAAAGGAAGGAAAAACGAACAAATAAACATAAAACAATAAGGAAAGAAAAAGTAAACAAAAGAAACAAACAAACAAACAATCAAAAAAGAAGGAAGGAAAAAACAAATAAATGAATAGATATAAAAATAAGGAAAGAAAAAGTAAAGAAAAGAAAGAATAATTGTTGGAAGATTTTGAACAGAAAGAGAAGTAAAGAAACAAAGAATGTGAAGAAGATAGAAAGAAATAACAAAAACAAATGCAAGCAAAATAAAGAAGTAAGCAAAGAAGAATGAATGAGAGAGAAAGAAAAGAAATAAAGAAGGAAAGAAAAATTGAAGAAATGGATTAAACAAAAAAGCAAAATCAAGTAACTCAAAAAGAATGCTAGATTAAATTTTTGAGATTTTCGTAAGAAAATGTATTTCTTTATTTTCTATTTCGCCTTTTCACAAAAATGTCAATTTTAATCTAAAGAATATTAAATATTTTTTCAAACATATTACTTTTTTTTCAACCATATTACTTTAATCATCACAAATGAAAAATGTTTTAACATTATCTTGCATTTTATTACAAGAATTATTGTCAAACATTTTTAATTTGGGACTAGTATTTCTCGCATTGTAATTTTAGTTCTGTTTCTTTTCTACACACCTCCTCGTTACGACCACCGAAGTTAAGCAACACCGAGCCTGATCAGTACCTGGACGGGTAACCGCTTGTGAATACCAGGTGTTGTAAGCGTGGATGTGCGAGTGGTATAATAAATAATGGCTCAGAATTGTTAATCGGAGAACCGTGTTTCGGTTCCCGTTGAGTTCTTTATTTTCCATCAGACTCAAATAACCTTGGGAAAGGTCGCAATACGCATCAACCTTATGCTATGTGTTAATTAATTGTATCTGTATCAGTAAAAAGAGCAGCCCAAAATGCCAAATACAGGTCGGGGATACTAAAATCAAGTAGGTACAAAAATTTAAATACCAGGGAAGCGTTATAACAGAAGACGGAAAGTGCGATACAGAGATCCGAAGGCGAATTGGCATGGCGAAGGAAGCATTCCAGAAGTTGAGTAAAGTATTAAGAAACGAGACAATTTCGCTAGAAACTAGGAATAGTTACTGGATTGCTACTTGCTGTCCGTCCTTCAATATGGCAGTGAATGCTAAACAATACCATCAAATATGAAGGAAAAACTTGAAGCAACTGAAATGTGGTTCTACAGAAGGATGCTGCGAATATCATGGATCGAGCATGTGAGCAATGATGAGGTCTAGGAAATGGTGGAAACAAAAAGGAAATTAATACTGAGCATCAAGAAGAGACAGCTGAAGTTCCTGGGACACGCAATGAGGAAGGAGGGCTTGGAGAATCTGATACTAACAGGCCAGATAGAGGGGAAAAGAGACAGGGGAAAGTAACGGATAACATATTTGAAGGACCTAATCAGGTGGATGACAGAACGAGGATTGTATGGTGTAAGAGGAGAAGGTGTGCTCAGAGCCACCAGAGATAGGGAAAAGTGGAAGGCCATGATCGCCTACGTCCTGAAGGGACAAGGTACATAGAAGAAGAAAATATATGCCAACTGTTTATAAGAAATTATAATGTCGATATAAAGTGGGGGATCAAATCTATATTATAATCAATATATAAACTGATCCGTCATTTTGTGGCCATGATATTTTCTATAAATTTATATTCTAGATGTATGAGCTACAGCGAGTGGATGACAGAACGAGGGTTGTGTGGTATAACAGGAGAAGGCGTGCTCAGAGCCACCAGGGATAGGGAAAAGTAGAAAGGCCATGATCGCCTACGTCCTGAAGAGACAAGGCACATAGAAGAAGAAGAATAACATCTATATCAACCAAGATGAGAACAATAGTTTAAAATAATACCAAGATATTGAAAAGAAATTGCTAACATAGAACTTACGGTTACATCTATTAATTTTCACTGCAAAATGATGAGACCTGTCAATTTAGTCAGTCAAGTGCCATACGTGATACACGCATGGGCAATCATGTCTCAAAAGAGACATGACTGTTATTTGACTCATAGGTAGATGGGGAAGATATGTATTATATTATTAAGTAGTAAGTAGTGGGGGATCAGTTTATAACTTCATTATAATATAAAACTGATCATCCACTTTATGACCAGTAGAAGCCTTAATCATGTTTTCAACTATTATATTCAGTCAGTCAGTTAAGTGCCATACATGATACGCGCTTTAGGCGATCATATCTCGAAAAAGACATGACTGACTGGGCAGAAGATTATCCCGCAGTAGGTTGCCGTTACTTTCTGTGGTAGACTGGTTGCCAACCAAGGATACAGAACCCAATCTGTTCAACTATTTAACCCATAACGAGGAGTGAAGAGGTGAATTCATACTTTTCCCAAAGGTATTTGTGTGTAAGTGAATGCAACAAATTCAAATGCTATTCGAGCTCGGCTCCCCGATTTTTCGTTCTGAGCCGATATCCCCTCCACCACAATGCACATCCCCCAATCTAGTGCTGTGCTTAAATTTCTGAAGTCGAATCTACCTCGTGAAAATATACTCCCTGAAAAATATTTCTTATCCCAGTCTACAATCATTCAACGTTTCCCTCACGGAAAAAAAATTATCAGCTTTGTGAAGAAACTGCAGTTGAAAGCGCATTTCTACCTATTCCCCTCCGACACCAGAGACCAAAACGTGAATACTTACAATCTGAAGTCCTAGAAAATGCCGCCCCCACCTGTAAGTTCCTGGATCCACTTGAAAAGGACCTATTTAATATTGTATCCAAGATGAAATTCAAGAAACATTCAAACCCTTTCCAATGGATGTTAGAGAAAAACTCTAAATCCATTAGAGACTCGAAGGAAATTTAGGTTAAGGCTGATAAATCTCTCTCTCTCTCTCTATATATATATATATATATATATATATATATATATATCAGTCCCCGCTCGTAACCGAGTATGCTTGTCTTCTAAGGTGTCTTCAGCTAATCCATGTTGTAAACGCCTGCCCAGGTACACATATTCCTTGAACACTCACAGAGCCAACCCAGGGTTTACACTGCAACTATGATGAGCAAACTATAAAGTTTCCCGGAGAGAGAGCGCATAATCTGCATGATCACCAGTTTGAACCTCGGTCACGATGACTTGTGGCTTCGTGCTAGCACGATCATCGAAATCTTATGAACAGTTTCGTCAACCCATTTTCCTTCACAAGTCTTGAATCAACCTGTGCTATGGTTTTCCCCCTACCGGAATCAGTTCACTCGGCCGATATTACCTGTCTGACAAATCGACTCTGATTTTTTTGTTTGATCTTAACTAACATTCACTCAATACAAGACCTAAGGGCCACTCAAAGTAGCGTAATTATTAGCGTAAAAAATGCAAAAATTGGAAAATCCTTCCTAAGTAGTAAACGAGTGATGATGGTCTACTCCTGTTCAAAAAACCAGATAGATAGATAGATAGATAGATAGATAGATAGATAGATAGATAGATAGATCTTCTCTGTGCCGTGTCTCTTCAGGACGTACACTACCAACCATAATTATTAGGCCACCCCAGTTTTTTTTAAAGAAATGATGTATTTCATACTATTTTTAGTATTTATTGCCAAACAAAAATAGTATTGTTCTTTTGTTATTATTTTGCAAGGCAAGGAAGCAAAGATGAACTCGTTCGAATCACTCTAAATTTTCTTCATTCTGTCATTGATGAAACTGCAATATAGGTAATTATTAAATATTTATAAATTCATTTGATACACATGTTATTGTGCAATATTAACAAAAGAACCATTCTATTTTCATTTACAATTACTCACTTGGCCATAGATACTAAAAAATAGTATGAAATACATCATTTTTTAAAACACTGGGGTGGCCTAATAATTATCGCCGGTAGTGTAGGTGGGCCATGGCCTTCCACATTTATCTATCCCTAGTGTTTTTTGGCACGTTTTCTCCTATTACCCTACCCAAACCCGTTCTGCCGTCCACTTGCTTGTCCGTCAAGTAAATTACGCGTTGACTCTTTTCCCCTTTATCTGACCTGTGAGTATCAGATTCTCGAAGCCTTCCTTCTTCATTACATGTCCCAGGAATTTCATCTATCTTTTCCTGTTCTTAAGTATTAGTTTCTTTTCCGTTTCCATTCTCTCCGAAACCTAATATTTGTTCATATATTCGGTCCATGGCATCCTCAGCATTCTTCTGTAAGACCCTAAAAAAGAAAGAAAGAAAGAAAGAAAGAAAGAAAGAAAGAAAGAAATATACTGGGTATTATTTAAATCAATTTCCTTCAAGCAAGGCAATAAAGCCGCTAAGGCGTAAAGGACTTCTAGGCGAGAAAGAGAATGAGAAAACTTTAGAAGGAACCAGAAACACGGTCCTAAACATGAAATAATAGAGAAAAATCTAATCCTTTTCAAAAGGACCGGGAAAAGGTGTGGATTGGACGACAGACTGGTTGCTAATTAAGACTATTAAATCTAATCTGTCTTTGCTGTAGACTGATTGCCAACCAAGGCAAGAGAAACTAATCTGTCGTGCGATGCAACCCAGAGCTGAAGGAAGAAGAGATAGATTAATACTTTTTCCAAGTGAATCCAACTGAAATTCGAACTCTGTTCTTCGATTTCTCATTCCGAGTCGATATCCCCTGCACCACGTCTCACATTCAGTCAGTTAGTTAAGTGCCATACGTGATACACGCTTGGGCGATCATGTCTCGAAAGAGACATGACTGACTGGGCAGAAGATTATTCCGCAGTAGTTTGCCATTGCTTTCTGCGGTAGACTGGTTGCCGACCAAGGCTATAGAACCCAATCTGTCCTGCTATTTAACCCATAACTGGAAGGAAGAGATGGATTAATACCTTTCCCAAGTGTATTTGCGCGTAAGTGAATACAATGGATTCAACTGGAATTCGAACTCGGCTCCCCGGTTTCTCGTTCCGAGCCGATAACATACATTGCCGAAATTGTTAAATATAATAAGTCGATTTGAAATACATTCTTTCGAATAATGTAGGCTGGTTCTTCTTATGTTACATGTTGTGTTCCCTCATTATTTCAACCATCTTTTCTTGATGCTAACTAGAAGTTTCGTTTTGTTTCCCTGTTCTATAAAACTTCGTCGTTGATCAGTTCATGTTATTCTCAGCATCCTACTGTAGAACCAGATTTCTGTTGGTTGAAGTCTCTTGTTCCTCTGCAGGGAGATTATAGGTTGGTTACACAAGTAATAAAGAAATTTTAAACGATTTCCCAGACACTTTCCTCAAAAAAGTATTTCGGGTAAGTTTTATATCGAAGATATATTTTCAGAGGAATCTGTGCAACTGTGGTTAACTTTGAAAAAAAAAAAAACATTTATTTCTTTTATTGAAATGAAAAGCTGTTTTGACATTACACGTCATTATTATTACTACATTACAACACAAGCAGGCACCATATTAATGGTGAGTCCAAAAATAGTGATAATTTTACGATCAGAAATACTGAATATGGTAGAGAAATGGACAGTGGCGTTAGGTGAGTTGACAATTATTAAACATCTTATAAAGATGGCGTTATTGAGATGAATATGTCAAAGGTCAACCATATTACTTCGCGGCGAA
This sequence comes from Ascarosepion bandense, assembly GCA_037127315.1. Classification (NCBI taxonomy): domain Eukaryota; kingdom Metazoa; phylum Mollusca; class Cephalopoda; order Sepiida; family Sepiidae; genus Ascarosepion; species Ascarosepion bandense. The sequence goes on along the minus strand of JBBBDQ010001464.1, from coordinate 178,597 downwards.
CGAGGTTGATCGTTGTCCGTTATTGATGTTTGCGTTCACGCATGCGCGTCGCCTGTGTTCGTCAAGCGCGGAGCATATGAAAAGACATGGCCTTGGGCAATTTCTAAATCCCATTGGAACTCCTCATTAATTTCCCGGGTACAAGACATGGTAAAATCCAGAGATGCATATTTGAAATATCTCTCAGATGGATGCTTTTCAGTTGCATAATAAAGAAATCAATCTCGCAGAAATAATGCAGATGCATGCGCGGAATGCTCACTCATTGATTAAGTCAATAATGACCAATCAGAATCCAGACTTATATTTCGTTATATATATATATATATATTAATCAATTTTTTTTTATCATTTCACCCCAAGCAAGGCAGGACCGCCACTGGTGCACAGGGGGTTACAGTGAAAAAAAAAGACTTGGTACAAAGGTTTTGAAGAAAGGATAAAAGATGAACGGGGCTCAAGAAGATAGAAGACGGAATTGACGTTGCATTTAAATTTTTAGAAATTGCTGCTATCAAGGAAGTAAGTAAACGGAAGGAAGTTTTACAGGCAGAAAGTGTGAGAAAAGAAATTGTTCAAGTATTGGAGTAGATAGACTAAGCTATCGCCCGGTTCAAACTCCACCCTCGTCTATTGAACAGGTGAAGAGGCTCATTCCTTGTTTTCCTGTTTAGGATGCGGTTTCCGGTTTTCTCTTTTCCAATCTTCTCACTTTTTTTCAATTGGAGTAGATAGACTAAACTATCGCCCGGTTCACACTCCATCCACGTCTATTGAACAGGTGAAGAGGCTCATCCCTTGTTTCCTGTTTAGCATGCGGTTTCCGGTTTTCTCTTTTCCAATCTTCTCACTTTTTTTTCAGTTGGAATAGATAGACTAAACTATCGCCCTGTTCACACTCCACCCACGTCTATTGAACAGGTGAAGAGGCTCACCCCTTGTTCCCCGTTTAGGATGTGGTTTCCGGCTTTATCTTTTCCAATCTTTTCACTCCTACGTAGCCCCCTGCATATCAGTAGCGTTACCGCCTTGCTCGGGGTGATACGATTTTTAAAAAAAAAAGTATAAATGTATAAAAAATGAATTACTGAATGAAAGAACAGAAATTATGACTACGTGTAACCAGACCATAAAATACCTTTTAGGTTTATACAACCATGGATGAAAACGTTATAATTTCTTCTGATTTTGAAAATTGCGCGTTCAAAAATTTCCCATTACGTGAGCGTTCAGAAAAAAATCCCCGTTACGTGAGCGTTCTTTAAAAAAAAACTAAAAAAACGGTAAAATCAGTTATTGCAAATCGTCTAAAGACACCACATGGTAGAAACCTAGGTAGCGTAATAACTCGTTTAAAAATGAAGAATATATATATATTGTGCTTGTATAATGATAATATACACACTAAAACGTCTACCTTCTTCTTCCGAGCGCGTATAATCGCCGACTAACGCCAATTCGGTCGGGTTTCAATCCTGGGTTAAAAGCAATCGGAGTCTAACCGTACTGATGAGCTGTGATACAGCGAAACAGATCTGTCTGCGGATGTATATATATATATATATATATATATATATATATATATATTATTGTAGTAATAGTGTTATTATTTGGTTTATAATAGAAACATTTTTCCGCTACACAAGAGTTGTCATGTTTCGATGCTATGCTATATTCAGCACCTCTTCAGGCGAATTGTGGAATGTCATTTCATTACTTCTTAATATTACTAATATATATATGCCGTGTGTGTGCGTGTGTCTCTGCAGGTGTCTGTGTGTATATATAAAAGTATTCGTTAAAAATTGCTATATTAATAGGGGAAAGTGTTTAATATCAGTGATAGGGCTTTTATATTTATAAAGAATTTACGCATGGGACTCAACACAGCAATATGGATGTCAGATTCACATTCTAATGTGATATTCAGGTCAAGTTGCTCAGGTATAAAGACAATCTAAACAGTAACCTCATAGCTGTCTATGTATCTCATACTAATTTCGAGCGAGTTACTCTGGATAGAAATAACTGGAGATACAGTACTGTGCAAAAGTATTAGGACAAGAACTATTTTATCTTTTATGAGGCATCAAAATAATTGCGACAATTTACCAATCGCACCTAGTATATATACAGTACTGTGCAAAAGCATTAGGACAAGAACTATTTTATCTTTTATGAGGCATCAAAATAATTGCGACAATTTAAAAATCGCACCTAGTCTATATACAGTACTGTGCAAAAGTATTAGGACAAGAACTATTTTATCTTTTATGAGGCATCAAAATAATTGCGACAATTTACCAATCGCACCTAGTATATATACAGTACTGTGCAAAAGTATTAGGACAAGAACTATTTTATCTTTTATGAGGCATCAAAATAATTGCGACAATTTACCAATCGCAACTAGTATATATACAGTAGTGTGCAAAAGCATTAGGACAAGAACTATTTTATCTTTTATGAGGCATCAAAATAATTGCGACAATTTAAAAATCGCACCTAGTATATACACAGTACTGTGCAAAAGTATTAGGACAAGAACTATTTTATCTTTTATGAGGCATCAAAATAATTGCGACAATTTACCAATCGCACCTAGTATATATACAGTATTGTGCAAAAGCATTAGGACAAGAACTATTTTATCTTTTATGAGGCATCAAAATAATTGCGACAATTTAAAAATCGCACCTAGTCTATATACAGTACTGTGCAAAAGTATTAGGACAAGAACTATTTTATCTTTTATGAGGCATCAAAATAATTGCGACAATTTACCAATCGCACCTAGTATATATACAGTACTGTGCAAAAGTATTAGGACATGAAATATTTTATCTTTTATGAGGCATCAAAATAATTGCGACAATTTACCAATCGCACCTAGTATATATACAGTATTGTGCAAAAGCATTAGGACAAGAACTATTTTATCTTTTATGAGGCATCAAAATAATTGCGACAATTTAAAAATCGCACCTAGTCTATATACAGTACTGTGCAAAAGTATTAGGACAAGAACTATTTTATCTTTTATGAGGCATCAAAATAATTGCGACAATTTACCAATCGCACCTAGTATATATACAGTACTGTGCAAAAGTATTAGGACATGAAATATTTTATCTTTTATGAGGCATCAAAATAAATTTTAAAATCACCCCTGTCCTAACACATTTGCACACTACCAGTTGTGTGCAAAAGTATTAGGACAGGGGTGATTTTCCTAAAGACCTTACTGAAATTCAAATACAGCGTGAAATTCTTTGTAAGAATTATTCAACAAAAAATGAAGAGGAAGGAAGGCTTCGGGATTTGAATTGGCCCCCACAAAGCCCTAATCTCAATCCTATTGATCATCTATGGGATATTTTGGATAAAAAAATTGATAAATCTAATATTATTTTGCAAGACACACTTTGGAAACAAATACAAGCTACTTGGCAGGAGATACCATTAGATATATTGAAGAACCTTGTGATATCAATGCCTGACAGAATGAAGGCTGTGATCAAAGCAAAAGGCTATTATACAAATTATTAAATGTATTTTGTAACAAGTGTTTTTTCTTGTTAAAGCATTTGTTGAGTAAATCAAATAATATTACTTTAAATTGTTTATTTTCAATCAGTATGCCTCATAAAAGAGAAAATAGTTCTTGTCCTAATACTTTTGCACAGTACTGTATGTGTACCAGATTTGTATCGGAAATTGAACAGCTAAAAGATGGTATTTACCAACCTTCCCACGCAAGGTTAGATGTGACACAAGGTCATTTTATAGTGGGTTTTCCCGGCTATATATAAGTCATGATTCTACCCTTCGGCGGAACCACGGCTGGGTTAGTGCTCTCTGCTCGGAAGCAGAGAGCGCCCTCTACCCGAAGGCAGAGGGCTGACAGTGTCATAGTAACAGCGGCAAATGCCGACTGAACAGCTAAGAGACGAAAGACAACAGCGAATGCGTGAGCAAATAATCCTGTTGCTATGTCACCAGATCCTCGTTGTTGCACAATATGTGGGCTAGTACGCAGGTCATTAGCGGGACTGAAGTGTCACAATTGACACAAACATAAGAACCAAATGTGGTTATCGGATCGTCATCGGATCTCGTTGAGATGCCCAACATCATTTATTCATAATGGAGAAATATGAGATATAAACTACTCAGCAGTCTAATTGTGAGCAACTGGATTACACAATGGAAAAAGTTCTATATAACGTGTTTCATCCGAAAAAAAGGAATTCATCAGACTCATGTGAGCAATACTGAGATTTTAGAAAGAATAGAAACAAAAAAGAAAATTAATACTGAACATCAGGAAAAGACAGCTGAAATTCTTGCAACATGTGATGAAGAAGAAGGCTTGCAGAATATGATACTCACAGGTCAGATAGATAGAAAGAGAGAAGGGGAAAGCATATACGAAAGGGTCTGAGCAGGTGGATAGCAGAGCGGGCTTTGGGTGGGGTAACAGGAGAAAGCGTGCTAAGAGCTACCAGGGATAGGGAGACGTGGAAGGCTATGATCGCCTTTGTACTGAAGGGATATGGCACATAAAAAGCGAAAAAGTAATTTTCTTATTGATGGAATTGTATATATATAGAGGAAGGGAAAATATATACAATGCGTCTATTATTATTATTATTATTATTATTATTATTATTATTATTATTATTATACATCAAACTATACATTTTAATTTTGTAGAACCTGATGTTTCTAGACATATAAGCCAAACGACTTCATTCACCCCTTCAACGTTTTTGCTTTGTGTTGGGGAGCACCATTTTTTGGATACAATAATGGATTCGTCTAATGCGTACATATAATACTGCCTATACAGAGAGCAGCAGATGAGTTGTTGAGTAGTTGTACCGCCGCCAGTTGGTCAGTAAGAATATAGACTCATTATCCGGACTTACTTCTTCACTACAAGATTGTATATATTGATTCCTACTAACAGTATTCCTAGTATTCCTGAATTGACTAACCCGTGTTCCAGTTTGTATAATTTAATATAAATTACATTTTTTATCTCCATATCCTTTTTTGTTATTTATTTTGTGTGGTTTCTCAACAAGAATCCACAACACTTTCATCTGACGTTGTTTGATTTTGGATTTGTTGTTTTTGTTTTTGTTTAGCTTTATATCAATCGCTATGGGTTATTTAATGCGGGTGTGTGTTGTGAAACGGTGGATATCTATTAGAAACGAGGAATCGGTGATCCCGGTTCGAATTCAATTTGGATTCGTTACATTCACGTACGCGCAATTACCATCAGGCAAGGTATTAATCCTTCGTATCTTCCTACTACTTAAAAAGCAGGATAGATTGGATTCTATAGCCTTGGTTGGCAACCAGTCTATCTCAGAAAGTAATTGCAACTTACTGAGGGAAAATTTTTTTAACCAGTCAGCCATGTCTCTTTCGAGACATAATTGCCCAAGCGTGTATTACATATGATGTTTAACTGAGTGAATGCCGAACTGAAAATATTTCCCAATGGTAGTTGCGCGTAAATGAATGCAAGGAATTCAACTGGAATTAGAACTCAGCTCCCCGATTTCTCGTTCCCAGCCGATATCAACTGCACCATGACGCACATTTCTTACATAGATTACTTTAATCCATAAAGATACCATACCTATAGAAAACTATATTTTTATCACCTACACACGTACACACACAAACACTTAAGTATATATATATATATATATATATATATATATATATATATATATATATATATATATATAATGTATTAAACTTTTCTAATTTACTAGATGAATAGTTACAGAGAGATTGACAATTCTTATGACGATTCACTGGAAATAAAATGTTCGGTTAGTATGAACTTAAAACATAAAAAGCCACAACTTTGTGTCTAAAATTATTTTTAACACAAGGATTGTTTCAGCTCGCTTGTAGTGGATAGACGGAGCACTGATGCAATAACAAAATCTTAATTTCTGCTATTTTTGCTAAACTTGTTTTTCTATAAGTTGTTTTCATTTATTCGTTGCATATATATATATATATATATATATATATATATATATATATATATGGGTGTCCCCCTAAAAATTCATTCAATTTAATTTAATATTTAATTCAAACCGTAACTCTTTTAAGTCAATAAACATTAATATTACATAATCTTAAGCATTAGTCTTGCTTACAAGTCAATAAACACTGCAATTATTAAAAACACTGCATATTGTGGTGAAACCCTATTTATCTATGTACATACACACATACACGCACATATATATATATATTTGAATATACGTGTGTACGTTTGTGTATGTTTTAAAATTTGATACGTAGAAATATTGTATTAAAATAGAGAAGAGACGTGATCAAATAAGTGATGCATTTCACCATTTAAGGCTTCATCAGATCTCCACCGAATTAGAGAGATGTATGCATATGTCTAGTTGCTTATATTTAAATGAATAATGAAATTTATTACTTTTATCTCTTAATTAGCGTTTCTTATGAAAAAAAGTGAAAAAGAATGGTTACTCCCCATTTTTATTATTTCCTACTGCTTTGCCTCTTTCTTTCTTTCTTTCTTTCTTTCTTTCTTTCTTTCTTCTGTTTTTACTTGTCTTTTGCCTTACATGTTTTGGGAGCCCGCTCGGTTATGATACTCACAATCTTATATTTATTTATTTATTTATTTATTTTCTGGCCGTCTCTTTCCTACTGAAAGAGATTTCTTTCAAATCTTTGCTTTCTTCTCCTTTCATTCTTTGTTTCTTTGTTTATTTCGTTCTTTCTTCGTTTCATTCCTTCTTTACCCTTACTGTTCTTTCTTTTCTGATATGTTGATTTTCTTTCTTTCTTTCATTCATTCTTTCTTTCTTTTTTTGTCTTATTTCTTTTCCCATTTTCTTCCTCTTCTGATATATAGATTTTGCTTTCTTACTTTCTTTATTTCTTTGTCGTATTTCTTTTTTTCCTTTCTCTTCCCTTTCGTTCTTTCTTTCTTTTATTCCCTTTTCCTTTTTCTTCACTTTCTGATATGTCAGGTTTTCTTTCTTTCTTTCTTTCTTTTATTCCTTTTTCTTTTTCCTTTTTCTTTTTTCCCTTCCTTATGTGTTAGTTTTATTTCTTTCTTTTTCCTTTCATTCTTTCTGTCTTTTTTTCTTTCTTTGTCTTATTGCTTGTCCCTCTCTTTCTGATATGTCTGTTTATTCTTTCTTTCTTCTTTCTTTCTGTCTTTCTTTGTTTTGTTCTTTTTACCTTTTTCTTCCCTTTCTAATATGTCAGTTTTTCTTTCTTTCGTTCTTTCTTTCTTTCTTTGTTATTCCTTCTTTTCCTTTCTTTTTCTTCCTTTTTCTCGTTTGTTGATGTTTTTCTTTTCTCCTTTCTCACTGAATCACATGCGTGCATATACCCTTGCGAAAGGTACTAATCCGTCTCTTCCCTCCACTTATAGGTTAAATAACAGGATAGATTGGGTTCTATAGCCTTAGTTGTCATCTAGTCTGCCGCATAAAGTAATGGCAACCTACTGCGGGATAATCTTCTGCCCAGTCAGTTTTGTCTCTTTCGAGACATGATCGAGCCAAGCGTGTATCACGTATGGCACTTAACTGACTGACTGACAAAACATCTGTTTTGATTGCTTGCTTTTTTTTTTGCTCTTTTTATCGTTCTGAAATTTTTCTTTTACAATTTTCATTTCTTTCTTTTTTCTTTTTTTTTTTTCTTTTCCTTCTTCTGGTCTTGATTTTTTTCTTTGCTCTTTCTTTATGTTTCTATTTTATTTGTTTCTTCTCGGTGCATTTCATTCGTTTTTTTCCTTCTTTCATCTTGCACTCTTCCTTTACTTCTCTTACTGCACTTCTTCTTTTCTTTCACTCTTTCGTTCTTTATTTTTGCACCCACCCTTGATCCTCACCTATTAATGAATAAAGGTGAGTTACTCTTATAAAAATGAAAAAAAAAACAAAAAAAAAAACACGCACTCACTACCAACCGGGCGTCAATTCGAGGCGTTACACTTCTGTCACATATACACGCCATATTTTTTATCCTCTAGTTTCATTTATTTTGTTATTTTCGAGTTTTCCTGCGAAAAATGTGTATTTTTCCCCCTCTTGCATTTCATTCATACAATTCTTTTTATTTATTACTTTATTTATTTTTTTTTCCGTAAAATCTTATACCAACCCTTAAAATTTCACTGTCAATAGACTATTTGGGATTAAAATAAAATAGAGCACGTGACCTCAGATCTATTATGTTTTCGTTTCAGCTACCGGAAATGTTTACTGTGCCGAGATAACTCGGATAGAGGCTCATGGGGAAAGACGGGGGAATTTGGTGGATGACGGTTGAAATGAGTGTGTATCATCTATGAATGGGATTTTTTGTTGAACTTGTAATTTAATATCTCATTCAGTACATTATTACATATCTCTGTCGTTTTTTGGCAAACTCACCCGCTTTTTACAAACACCCGCACACACACGCACGCACATATATACACACACACATATATACACACACACACACACACACACACAAACACACACACACATATATATATTAAAGCAGGTTTTGTTGAATAATTTAGAAACATGTCTTCTTCTTCTATATGCTTTGTCATTTCAGGATGTAGGCGATCATGGCCTTCCACGTCTCCCTATCCCTGGTGGCTCTTAGCACGCTTTCTCCTGTAATAACTCGAAGACCCCGCACTGTAATCACCCTGCTCAGACCCTTCAAATATGTTACCCGCTGCTTTCCGCTGTCTCTTCTTCCCTCTATTTGGCCTCTTAGTCTCAGGTTTTCCAAGCCCTCTTTCCACATTGCATGTCCCATGAACTTCAGTTTTCTCATCCTGATGCTCAATATTCCTTTTGGTTTCCATTCTTTCCAACACCTTATCATCGCTAACATGTTCGGTCCATGATATCCGCAGCATCGTTCTGTAGAACCACATTTCAGTTGCTTCAAGTTTTCCCTTCATCTTTGTTGATATTGTCCAACATTCACTGCCATATTGAAGAACTGACATCACACAACAATCTAGTACTCTCCTCTTTGTGTCTAGTGAAAATTTATTGTTTCTTAATACTTTACTCAGCTTCTGAAACGCGTCTTTCGCCATGCCAATTCGCCTTCGGTTTACTGTGATGCACTTTCCATCTTCGGTTAGAAATCTTTCCAGGTATTTAAATTTTTGTGCCTGCTTGATTTTAAGATCCCCCACCTGTATTTGTCATTTTGGGTTGTTCTTTTTGCTGATGACCATGTCTAATAATTCTTATTTTAATCCGTTTATATTCTCGAATTAATTTTCTCATGCTACAATTTAAAAAATACAGAAAAGCGCTTTAGTTGTTTGTATTATTTTCCCGTGTACTTTCAATCTCATCCAATATCATTTTAAGGGGTGAATTTCTAAGACTAAAGTTAATTATTTGACAATAATGCTTTTTTGTAAGCGCGTAAAATGTTTTTGTTATTTCAAATTTATAATTTTATGGCTATATAAGTGAGGTATTTGTAGAATCTTTTAAAATTATAATTAACATTTTAAAACATTCTGTTCTAATTGTAATATTTTAAAACCTTCAATATAGATATTTTAAGATATTGCTGTTATATACAATTCTAAATATCTTGCTATAATCACAATTAATTTTATTCAGGCTTACTTGCAATTTTTATATACAGGGCTTCAAGAATTTGAAGATTTTGTTTTTATTTTCTTAGTGGAGTATACTTGTATTGTCAATTAATAGTTTTCTAACTCGTTAATGTGAACAGGAGTTCTTTTTTCAATGATGTACAATAGAACTTAAATTCGGCCTATGTAGTGTAAGTCTCCTCAATAATGTTGTCGTCGTGTAACTAACTTATATATTTTTTCTCAGAGTTACAAACTCACGAAGGACATTTAAATTGATATACAATGTTGATCTTTTGCAAAGCATTAGTTGACAGAGAAGAGTTCTCGCTCCACTCGAGAACACACAGCGAAGTGAATAAAAGCATTGGTTGAACTAATCCCAAAAGTAGCTTCACTCAAAGAGCACAACAGAGGTGAACAAATACTTACAGAGATGAGTTACTAAAGTGTTATGGTGCCCTTTCTATAGGAATGGACTCTTTCTCCTGTTATAAATACTAACTGGAGTGACTTCCTGGGATACAGTCGCAAGACAGTCAATACGCAGCGTAACTATACCGTTCAAACTTACATTTCTATTTTGCTGATTACTAACACATATTATTGTATATATTATTATTTTATTCTAATACACTGTTTGAACCTACGTTCTTGATTCCATGTCTAATTTCCTGACTCTAACAAGGCCAAAACAACTTGGCGACGAAGATTTCAACACAACAACATATTTCTCCTGAAAAAGGCTAGAGCGTACAACGAGAATATGAGAATAAAGATGAGTTCAACAGTCCGAACAATGTAAATAGTATATATATATATATATATATATATATATATATATATCACACCCTGATTGAGCACTCTGGAAGAATGGTAGACTTTGAAAGACAGTAGTTACTCTGGCATCTACGCATCGCTCATTCAATAATGAATTAAAGCACTCTGTTTACTGACTTATAATACATCATATTCTAAAAGCATGCTCCTTCTACCGAGCGCCCATAGCTTAGATGTAGTATCGCCGTCTGACGCCAATTCAGTCGGGTTAAAATCCTGGGTTAAAAGCAATCGGATGTCTAACCATACTGATGAGCTGTGATACAGCGAAACAGATCTGTCTGCCGATGACTATATATATATATTTATATATATATATATATAAAGCGTATCGAGGCAGCAAATAATTTTCTAACCATATACTGTTAAATATAAGAGTCAATGAATGTCTATTATGTTTAATCATGAGACAATGAATGTCTATTTTTTAATCATGAGCCGTTCTAAACATCGTATTTTGGCTTTAATTTCAGGTGAAAATAAAGACAAAATTTCTCAAACATTCATGTGAGCCGAAAGCTTAGAACCAACTTAATAAAAAATTATCCAAATGTTGTAAAATTTTTCTTTTCACCTGAAATTAAAGCCAAAATACGATGTTTAGAACGGCTCATGATTAAACATAATGGATATTGTCTCTTATATTTAACCCCGTATGTGTTTAGAATATATATATATATATATATACATTTACATTTTTCATATTGCTGACCTTATATATATATATATATATATATATATATTAGAAATTATACTTTAGAACATGTACAAACTACACGCTACTACAAAATTGCATATTTTGTTTCAACATTGAAAGAACAATATCTCATCAGGTAGTTAGTCATAATGTTAATAAACGTTACCTTTGAAAAGATAAAAAAACGTTTATTACCCTCATTCCTGATGAAACATTGTTGTTCTTTCAATGTCGAAACAAAATGTACAATTTTGTAGTAGATTGTAGTTTGTACATATTCTAAACTGTAATTTATAATCAATATTCATTGCTCTATTTCTATACTGTTTTAAATTAATGTTTCTATACTGTTTTTAAATTAATGTTTTGAACGTTGCAAATATTTCCTTCGTTCCTTATTCATTTGGATATATATATATATATATATATATATATATATATATATATATATATATATATAAGGTAACATTTTTATTATAAGTTTATATTAAAACGCATGAGTTGTTGTGTTTCGGTTTTTGACGGTTATTATCACGCGGAGCATTGAGAATACGCATATATTGACACTAATTTTGAATGTAAAAGCCAATTAGTTAAGTGCCATACGAGATACACGCTCGGGTACAACAGTACAACATTAGTAGGTTGTCATTACTTTTTGCGATAGTCTAGTTACCAACCAATCTGTCCAGTTATTTATCATTTGTCTTGACATTTGTCAGGAGAAGAGACAGAATAATATCTTTCCCAAGGGTATTTGCGCGTAAGTGATGCAAAGAATTGAACAGGAATCCTAACTCAGCTTTCTGATTTCTCCTTCCGAGCAGATATCCGTTGCCCTACAAAACACATCCGTTTCGAATGTAACACTAAGCATAAAATTACTTCCATATCTTTGCTTTAGTATTTTACGAATCAAAATCTCTCGCGAAAATGAATCTTTTAAGTGTTTTTCTGTTGTGTTAAAACTTATATTTTCGAGTTACCATAGAATCTAATAGAACAGGCTCCATAGATGCACTGTCACTCTGTGTGTATATATTTTAGAGATTATCATAGAAGGTGGGCTTGTGTGCTACATGCTCGCAGGAATTGGCGTAGTAATATGAGATTGGTTTTAACCGGTAGAAGAGTAAGTTGGTTATAAATATATTGCACAATAAATATATTGCGCAATAAATGTATTGCACAATGTTGATCGTATCATTAAAAGGAATATTGGTAAATAAGCTGCCGTGTCAAGTAAAGCTAGAATTTCTTTGCTCTCGCCGAAACTAAATGAATTCTTCTGTGGAGTTTATGATGTATTTGTTGAGTAAATTGGTTACTGCTGATTCAATGTTTTCGATGAATGGTAAACAGGTTTGGATATTTATGGTGTAAATGAACATAGTTGGGAATCAGACTTATGAATTTTCAAGCGCACCGGTCTGTTACCGCGGTTAGCCAATCCTTGTTGACGCCACCTGCTCAGGCACTTTGTTCACTGTGGTTTATACTGCACCTATGCTGAGCTAATCTTATAGATTCTTGAGGAGAGCGAATAATCCGTCATCATCAGCAGTTTGACAAGGGTAGTACGCTCAAGTTCACTATCGCGATGGCTTGTGATTTCGTGCGAGCCCACCCATCGACAGATTTCGAATATTTCCATCTACCAAATTTCACTCATATGGCTGGGGTCAACACGTTTTTTTCAAGCACTTTTCAAACTTGCCTCACGCTGGCACCGCCTTCTTCAGACCGATAACAAAAAGAAATCACTTTCTTGACGAATGAACCATGGTGAGATTCGAACCCTGATTAGATGGCTAGAAAGTGAACGTTCTAAGAACTAGATCTTACGGCAATCATATATATCTAAACTTATTTATAAATGGAACTTTGTCTCTGTGTGTGTGTGTCTGTGTGTGTGTGTATCCATTACCTATAGACTCCGAAATGGCTGAACAAATTTTCTTGAAAATTTACACAGTTGTACTATAAGCATCTGCGAGTGTTCTTAGCTATGTTTTGTGTCGAGGTACCCCCGATAACTATCAAAAATCGATAATCGAAAAAATCGGCTTATAGAAGGAGTGGTCTGATTTTAATCAAATTTGATACACTCATAGACAAAGACATAAGAAACGATATTCAGAAGTTTCAAGGTTGCAGTTCTTACAATAGTGCAGAAAATCGATAATTTTTTAATCATATCACCCCGAGCAAGGCAGTAACGCCACTGAAGCGCAGAGGGCTACGTAAGAGTGAAAAGATTGGAAAAGAGAGAGCTGGAAACCACATCCTAAGCAGGGAACAAGGGATGAGCCTCTTCATCTGTTCAATAGACGTGGGTGGAGTGTGAACTGGGCGATATATAAAAGGCAAGATTTTGTGTGTGTGTGTATGTGTGTGTGTGTGTGTGTGTGTGTGTGTGTGTGTCCTTTATACAAATGCACAATTTTTATCCGATTCTCACCAAACTTCACACAAATATTCTTTAGGCTGAGTCTGAGCTCCAGGACCATGGATTAGTTTTAAAGCTTTCATTACATCCGAGCAAAAGTCGGGCTATATTGCTAGTGCGTATATATACGCATATATGATTGCAATCGACTTGTTAAACGAATATGATCCTCACTAAAAAGTTTTCTATCTACCCGGGTTTGATAATTCAGAATTTTCCATCTCCTGACCAAGGCTGAAGATCCCAGTCTATTTACCGCCAATGCTGATGGGAGTAAAAATTATTCATAGTTTCTCAAGAATATTTGCGCGAAAGTGAATGCTACAATTAGAATTCGATCCTGACTCTTTGTTTTCTGAGTTTGAGCTTGAGTTTTGTTTAACGGCATATCAAATTCTGTGGGTTTTTTAATACCAAAAAGGTGGGCTTTTAAGGTATCTATTTTTTTAATGTTCGGTTATAGTGAGTAGGTTGATTTAGTCAGATTTTAATGAAAATCTTTCGTTTTTATTCTTTTTTTATTTTAGAAAACTAAAAATGTCTTATAGTTTTATATTCAAAAATGTTTTGCTGAGAATATATATTTTTTTTAAATGTGTTATGGTAATAATTTTTTCTTCAAAAATGTATTGTTGGTAATATTTTTCCTTCGAAAAATATTACCAACAATACATTTAGAATAGAGGCTAAACAAATGTTGAGATTATAGTCGCTCAATAATCCTAGAGACAATCAGATGCAAGATATACGGTTTATAAATAAAGGCTTGGGTTCCATCACTCGTAAAGTCTACATCTCCGCGCGTATATACTGTATATTTAGGAAGCAATCTCGTTTTTTTATGCAGGTTTCATAAAAAGATGACTGACAAGTTATCATGGTTAAGTTTTTTATGTAATATTTCATGTGATCTTATGATTTTTTTTCTTTTTAGGACATAAATTATATAAAAAAATAAGACCTACCGAACCCTGTCTGTAACATTCTTGTTGACGACACAAATATCATAGCATCATCCATATGCAAAAAATAAATAAATAAATAAATAAATAAATAATGCAGGAATTATTGATAAAAAAGACAATAAAACACTTAATAATATTAAGTACAAACACTCTAACAACGACTTTACTGAGTTCGGTATATAAAACATGCACACTACTCGACAAACATACATAACATTATAAATATTGTTCTTCTTCTATGTGCCCTGTCCCTTCAGGATGTAGGCGATCATGGCTCTCCACGCTTCCCTATCCCTTGTGGCTCTTAGTATGTTTGCTCCTGTTGCTCCTGGCAACCCCCGTTCCGTAATCCACCTGATCAGACCCCGAAAATATGTTATCCGCTGCCTTCCTCTATCTCTTTTTCCTTCTATCTGTCCAGTCAGTATCAGGTTCTCCAGGCTCTCCTTCCTCATTGCATGTCCCAGTAACTTCAGTTGTCTCTTCCTGATGCTCAGCATCAATTTCCTTTTTGTTGCCATTCTTTCCAACACCTCATCGTTGCTTGTATGCTCAGTCCACGATATCAGTAGCATCCTTCTGTAGAACCACATTCCGGCCGCTTCCAGTTTTGTCTTCATTTTCGATGATATTGTCCAGCATTCACTGCCGTATTGAAGAAGTGACATCACGTAGCAGTCTAGAACTCTTTTCTTCGTTTCTATTGAGATTTTCCTGTGTGTTAGTATTTTGCTCATCTTCTGGAACGCGTCCTTTGCCATGCCAATTCGCCTTCAGATCTCCGTGTTGCACTATTGTTACTCGTAAAATAAAATCCATTCTCGATAATGTGGTATAAAAAAAAAAGATGAATGATGATCAGTGGGGGTGCAGTGCGATGCTCGCTCGCCGGTAGGCCAGCTGGTTTTCTTTCTTTCTTTCTTTCTTTCTTTCTTTGGTCGCCTCAAGGAAATGGATTTTAGGTCTCCTTTTTTCCGGCCCGTTACACTGGACAGTTGTGAAACAGACACCAACTAAGCCGCTTTGTCGTTCTGACTGTCAATCCGCAACTTCGACACACACAATCCACCACAAGTCCGCACTGACAGGAGTGCTGGCACTCGCTTTTTATGCCATTCCTAGACGACCAAAATTTGCATGTGTGCAAATATCGTCTCGTTTTGGACGCATAAATTGATTTCAATAGCGGCCATCTGTTTTGTTTTGTTTTTTTTGTTTTTTTGTTATCTTACCGGACAGACATGTTCGCGCTCGTTTTGAATTCCGAGGTAAGTCATGTCTTTCGTTACAAATAATGGCTAAACTTATAGCTGAAAGCGCTCGGATAATAAAAACATTTAGACAATTTTTATATAATTTATGTCCTCAAAAGAAAGAAAAATAATAAGATCACATGAAAAATTACATGAAAACCTTAACCATAATACCTCGTCTGTCATTTTTAATGAAACCTAAATATATACATATAAATGTCTGTGTGTGTGAGCGAGTCAGTTTGCGTATGTGTATGCGTGTGTACGTATATAAAGTCTACGTGACCTCATGTATATACATATATGCATGCATACAAGCATTAATGTGTATGTGGGTAGCAACCTTTCTTTCAAACATCTTTAATTAAATACGGCCGACAAGCAATATTTAATGAAATACTCATTAAGTTTTTACAACATCCTAACATTTTTCCTTTCTGTAAGAGTTAAATATAAAAATTGTCCAAAAGGTGGCGTTTCCAGAACTGCGTGCCTGTAGTTTCAGATGGTAACGCATCTACAAGGAAGTGTTATATGCAAGCATGAAATGTAGTGTCATGTCATTTCGCCGAAGTGTAAACAACTTTGTTTTTCATAGCGTTAAACATGTCGGATTTCAAGCCAAAGAAAGTGTATTTGCGAGGAATTTTACAGCACTACTTTATTCAAAAGAAGTATGCAGATGACGTACATAGAATACTTGCTGAGACTTACGGCGACCATGCTCTCTTGGAAACAACATGCAGAAATTGGTTTGGACGCTTCAAAAATAATGAATTTGATGTTGAAGATAACGCTTTGACGTACCGAAATAGTTTAAAGACGAAGAATTGGAGGCATTACTTCATGAAGAATCATGCCAAGCGCGAGCTGAACTTGCAAATTCATAAGGATTTGATCGCACAACAGTTTCGAAATGTTTTAAAACATTAGGAATGATTCAAATGCAAGGACATTGAAGATGAGAGACGTCGAACAGCGTCATGTTACGTGACCTTGTTGTTACGAGACTTTCTATGAAAAGTGGATACACTACGATAAACCTAAGTGTAGAAGATTGTGGTGCAAGCCCGACAATGCATCAATATCGGCGGCAAAGCCGAATATCCATTGTTCGAAGCTTCTACTCTGCATTTGGTGAGACCAGCTGGCTGTAGTTTATGAGCTGCTCAAACCAATCGAAACCATGACGGATGATCGCTAGCAACCAGAACTGACGCGTTTGAGCGTAGCATTGAAAAAAAATGGCTGCTGTACGAGCAGAGACACGACAAAGTGACTTTACAACATCACAACGCTATGTTAGTCAGTTAAGTGCCATACGTGATACACGCTTTAGGCGATCATGTCTCGAAAGAGACATGACTGACTGGGCAGAATATTATCACGCAGTAGGTTGCCATTACGGTAGACTGGTTGCCAGCCAAGGTTATAGAACACAATCTGTCCTGTTATTTAACCCATAACTGAAGGGAAGAGACGGATTAATACCTTTCCCAGGGGTATTTGCGCGTAAGTGAATGCAAGAAGTCCAACTGGAATTCGAACTCGGCAACCCGATTTGTCGTTCCTAGTCTATATCCACTGCACTACAACGCTAGGTCACATGTTGCAAAACGGATGAAAATCTATTTGGAAATGCTTCAATGGGAAGTCCTACCCCACCCACCGTATTCATCCTGTCTGATTATCACTTGCTGCCTGGCTGAGCAAAACTTTCATTCTTATGAAGGTTTCAAAAACTGGATCGACTCGTGGTTAGCCTCAAAAGACGTGTTGTTTTTTCCGACGTTGAATTCAAATCCTGCCAGAAATCTGAGCAAAAGTAGTGGCTAGCGATGAACAATACTTGACATGTTTCTTACATTTTTTTGTAAATAAAACATTACGTTTTATGTAAAAATAAGCGAAAACTTATTCAAGGTCCTAATATACAGAATTTTTGTGTTTTCGATCTGATGTATGTGTGCGTGTGCCTGTGTTTCTGTGCTTGTGTTCGTACACATGTAATTATATAAATTATATTTAGGCAGCACGGATTAATCCAAACAAAATTTGTTGAAAACGACCGACAACCAGTCTCTGTTTAATTGTTATTGTATTGTTCGAATACTTGTTTTGTTTGTTTTTATTCCAGCCTGTTTCAGTTACGGTCAAAAATGGGTGTGGCTATGTGCGGGTACACAAGATTTCACTGGCTACATCTTAGCATTGGAAAGCTGAAATTCGAATTAATCAATACTGAAGTCATGTGCAGCGGTTAAATCGAGCTAAAAACTCATGTAAAATATTTTGTTGTTCGAATTTTTATTATTGCTACCATCATCATAACCATATTTCGATTTCTGCTATGGTCACACTGCCTACCAAGTCTGCGGGAACCCCTAAGGCAGGGTGTGTTGATGTGGCTACATTCCAAGAGTTGCTTTCACCATTCCCGTAACATCGCTAGCGTTACATGGACAGGGTTATACTTAGTGTATCATCATCATTTATCCAACACACTCAATGGTGCATAGGGCAGCAACATTTTGTTGCTGTAACAGACTGTTTTTACGGGACAAGGTTGTTAGCCCTGCACCCAAACCCCAAACCTGGAGGACCGGTGGACCATTCTTGGTCATTACGTTTACGGCACCTGGTATTCCCAAATGGTCACTCATTTAAGTACTGACCAGGCTCGATGTTGCTTAACTTCGGTGATCAGACGGGAACCGGTATATTTAGCACGATATAGACGTAGACATACTTAGTGTATAGGTTGTATTTATTAAGACATTTTTTAATATTTCTCTTAAGTTGAAATTTCCAGGATTTTTTTAATGTGTTGTTTTATTTCTTTTTTATAATTTCAAGCGCACCTGCTATGACTGGTAATATTCTTGTTTTCAATTTCTACATTTTTCTACTTTTTTCTACTACTTTTCTACGTTATTATTATTATTATTATTATTATTATTATTATTATTATTATTATTATTATTTCTTTGGATTTCAGTTGTATGCACATTTTATTCTGCTTTGCAACCAGAAATCTAAGGTCAGAGATGGCTTCATAACATTTCCCACCGATCGTTTTTGAAAAAAATAAATTAAAATAAAATAAAATCACAAGAGAGAAAAAAACGTAACAATAAACACGCCTCCAATTAAATCAGATAGACATAACATCAAGTCATAAAACGGCGCCGACCACCATTCTGAAGGAGATCCGAAAATGCCAAACCCTGCGCACGTGTTCAACCATAAATTAAAGCCGACAGATATATCATCAAATCATAAAACGGTGCTTGCTATCACTTTAAAGAGGCGAAAAAGCCATATCCTAATACCGTGCACACTTTTATAAACCATAAACACACCACACATACATGAACTAATCTACTTACAGCTAAACACGCAGACACAGACACATACACACACATACTCCTTACAGTTAACGACAGCAGAAGCAGCGATAGAGGACCATTCGACAACTTGAAACCAAGCTCCACTTTCATTCTGACGATGAGATTCTGATCTCGAAATATTAATGAATAATAAATATGTAATATCCAACATCTTCTTTACCTTCCTTTGTTATACTAAGCCCACTGTGATAGCCTTCAAATACTTACCCAAACACAATTTATTGTATTTCTTTAAGGCATGAGTTACCGGAGATCGTTTAATAAATCTATTAGGACCTTTACCATTCCATCGCACGGCTCCAAATACAATTAGAATTATTGAGTTCCTCATGTGACGCATTTTTGATATTTCAACAATTCTTGCTCTTCCTCTCTCTCTCTCTCTCTCTCTCTCTCTCTCTCTCTCTCTCTCTCTCTCACACACACACTTTTCTGCTAACTGTGCCTCTTTTCTTTTTATGTTCTTCCTAATTTTATCGTTCACGTCCGCCTTCATCTGACAGCGTCATTTAACTTTTAAGCATAGACATCATTTACATGTCATTATACTGTATTCCCACTCTCTCTTTTTTTCCTGTTTTTTTTACCTTTGAAACATTTAAAATATCTACTCCGGTGGACGAAATGAAGTGTTAATTTCGAAATTTCAATCAACTGAAGACGGTCGGAGCGTAAAACGGCCGAAACGTTGTGAATATGAAAATTCTTGTTCTTCTTTATCTCTCTCTCTCTCTTTCTCTTTCATTTTCCGCTTTCTTCTGTTTATCTTCTTCCTAATTTTCTCGTTCATGTTCCCTACAACAGTCTTCTTCTAACCGCCTCATTTAACGTGTAGACATTGTTATTATTTAATGTCACCTTTCTGTTGTCCATCCCTCTATTAATCTTTATTTTTTCCTCTTTATCTTCTCCATTCTCTCTCTCTCTCTCTCTCTCCCCACCAGTTCCAAGCTTTCCCTTCCACTTCTCTTCCCACTCCTTCTATATTTCCAATTTCTTTAGATTTCTTAATTCCCACTTTCACTATTTCCCCTCTCTCAATTTCCAGTTTTTTCATTCCCGCTCTCTTAATTCATTCTTTGTTTATTCCCACTCTCTTAACTCCCTCGTTGTTTATTCTTTCTCTCTTAGTTCCTTCTCTCTTTCTCCCCCCTCTCTTAATTCCTTCTCTCTTTCTCCCACTCTCTTAATTCCTTCTCTCTTTCTCCCCCCTCTCTTAATTCCTTCTTTTTTTATTTCCTCTTCGTTTATTCCCGCTCGATTAATTCCTTTTTTCTTTATTCGCCCTCTCTTAATTCCTTCTCTCTTTCTCCCCGCACTCTCTTAATTCCTTCTATTTATTTCCTCTTTGTTTATTTAAACTCGATTAATTCCTTTTTTCTTTATTCCCCTTCTCTTAATTCCTTCTCTCGTTCTCCCCCCACTCTTAATTCCTTCTTTTTTTATTTCCTTTTTGTTTATTTCCGCTCGATTAATTCCTTTTTTCTTTATTCTCCCTCTCTTAATTCCTTCTCTCTTTCTCCCCCCTCTCTTAATTTCTTCATTTTTTATTTCCTATTGGTTTATTCCCGCTCGATTAATTCCTTTTTTCTTTATTCCCCCTCTCTTAATTACTTCCCTCTTTCTCCCCCCTCTCTTAATTCCTTCTTTTTTTGTTTCCTCTTTGTTTATTCCCGCTCGATTAATTCCTTTTTTCTTTATTCGCCCTCTCTTAATTCCTTCTTCCTTCTTTCTCCCCCTTTCTCCCCCTCTCTTAATTCCTTCTTTTTTTATTGCTTCTTTGTTTATTTCCGCTCGATTAATTCCTTTTTTCTTTATTCTCCCTCTCTTAATTCCTTCTCTCTTTCTCCCCCTCTCTTAATTCCTTCTCTCTTTCTGCCCCCACTCTTAATTCCTTCTCTTTTTATTTCCTCTTTGTTTATTCCCGCTCGATTAATTCCTTTTTTCTTTATTCACCCTCTCTTAAATCCTTCTCTCTTTCTCCCCCTCTCTTAATTCCTTCTTTTTTTATTTCCTCTTTGTTTATTCCCGCTCGATTAATTCCTTTTTTCTTTATTCTCCCTCTCTTAATTCCTTCTCTCTTTCTCCCCCTCTCTTAATTCCTTCTTTTTTTTTATTTCCTCTTCATTTATTCCCGCTCGATTAATTCCTTTTATCTTTATTCCCCTTCTCTTAATTCCTTCTCTCTTTCTCCCCTTCTCTTAATTCCTTCTTTTTTATTTCCTCTTTGTTTATTCCCGCTCGATTAATTCCTTTTTTCTTTATTCTCCCTCTCTTAATTCCTTCTCTCTTTCTCCCCCTTCTCTTAATTCCTTCTTTTTTATTTCCTCTTCGTTTATTCCCGCTCGATTAATTCCTTTTTTCTTTATTCCCCCTCTCTTAATTCCTTCTCTCTTTCTCCCCCCTCTCTTAATTCCTTCTTTTTTATTTCCTCTTTGTTTATTTCCGCTCGATTAATTTCTTTTTTCTTTATTCCCCCTCTCTTAATTCCTTCTCTCTTTCCCCCCTCTCTTAATTCCTTCTCTCTTTCTCCCCCTTCTCTTAATTCCTTCTTTTTCATTTCCTCTTTGTTTATTTCCGCTCGATTGATTTCTTTTTTCTTTATTCCCCCTCTCTTAATTCCTTCTCTCTTTCCCCCCCTCTCTTAATTCCTTCTTTTTTTATTTCCTCTTTGTTTATTCCCGCTCTATTAATTCCTTGTTTCTTTATTCTCCCTCTCTTAATTCCTTCTCTCTTCCCCCCCTCTCTTAATTCCTTCTTTTTTTATTTCCTCTTTGTTTATTCCCGCTCGATTAATTTCTTTTTTCTTTATTCCCCCTCTCTTAATTCCTTCTCTCTTTCCCCCCCTCTCTTAATTCCTTCTTTTTTTTATTTCCTCTTTGTTTATTCCCGCTCGATTAATTTCTTTTTTCTTTATTCCCCCTCTCTTAATTCCTTCTCTCTTTCTCCCCCCTCTCTTAATTTCTTCATTTTTTATTTCCTATTGGTTTATTTCCGCTCGATTGATTTCTTATTTCTTTATTCCCCCTCTCTTAATTCCTTCTCTCTTTCTCCCCCTTCTCTTAATTCCTTCTTTTTCATTTCCTCTTTGTTTATTTCCGCTCGATTAATTTCTTTTTCTTTATTCCCCCTCTCTTAATTCCTTCTCTCTTTCTCCCCCCTCTCTTAATTCCTTCTTTTTTTATTTCCTTTTTGTTTATTTCCGCTCGATTAATTCCTTTTTTCTTTATTCTCCCTCTCTTAATACCTTCTCTCTTTCTCCCCCCTCTCTTAATTCCTTCTTTTTTTATTTCCTCTTCGTTTATTCCCGCTCGATTAATTCCTTTTTTCTTTATTCCCCCTCTCTTAATTACTTCTCTCTTTCTCCCCCTTCTCTTAATTCCTTCTTTTTTATTTCCTCTTTGTTTATTTCCGCTCGATTAATTTCTTTTTTCTTTATTCCCCCTCTCTTAATTCCTTCTCTCTTTCTCCCCCCTCTCTTAATTTCTTCATTTTTTATTTCCTCTTTGTTTATTCCCGCTCGATTAATTCCTTTTTTCTTTATTCCCCCTCTCTTAATTACTTCCCTCTTTCTCCCCCCTCTCTTAATTCCTTCTTTTTTTGTTTCCTCTTTGTTTATTCCCGCTCGATTAATTCCTTTTTTCTTTATTCGCCCTCTCTTAATTCCTTCTCTCTTTCTCCCCCTCTCTTAATTCCTTCTTTTTTTATTTCTTCTTTGTTTATTTCCGCTCGATTAATTCCTTTTTTCTTTATTCTCCCTCTCTTAATTCCTTCTCTCTTTCTCCCCCTCTCTTAATTCCTTCTCTTTCTTTCTGCCCCCACTCTTAATTCCTTCTTTTTTTATTTCCTCTTTGTTTATTCCCGCTCGATTAATTCCTTTTTTCTTTATTCACCCTCTCTTAAATCCTTCTCTCTTTCTCCCCCACTCTCTTAATTCCTTCTTTTTTTATTTCCTCTTTGTTTATTCCCGCTCGATTAATTCCTTTTTTCTTTATTCTCCCTCTCTTAATTCCTTCTCTCTTTCTCCCCCTCTCTTAATTCCTTCTTTTTTTTTATTTCCTCTTCATTTATTCCCGCTCGATTAATTCCTTTTATCATTATTCCCCCTCTCTTAATTCCTTCTCTCTTTCTCCCCCTTCTCTTAATTCCTTCTTTTTTTATTTCCTCTTCATTTATTCCCGCTCGATTAATTCCTTTTTTCTTTATTCCCCCTCTCTTAATTCCTTCTCTCTTTCTCCCCCCTCTCTTAATTCCTTCTTTTTTATTTCCTCTTTGTTTATTTCCGCTCGATTAATTTCTTTTTTCTTTATTCCCCCTCTCTTAATTCCTTCTCTCTTTCTCACCGCTCTCTTAATTCGTTCTTTTTTTATTTCCTCTTCGTTTATTCCCGCTCGATTAATTCCTTTTTCTTTATTCCCCCTCTCTTAATTCCTTCTCTCTTTCTCCCCCCTCTCTTAATTCCTTCTTTTTTATTTCCTCTTTGTTTATTCCCGCTCGATTAATTCCTTTTTTCTTTATTCTCCCTCTCTTAATTCCTTCTCTCTTTCTCCCCCTCTCTTAATTCCTTCTTTTTTTTTTATTTCCTCTTCATTTATTCCCGCTCGATTAATTCCTTTTATCTTTATTCCCCCTCTCTTAATTCCTTCTCTCTTTCTCCCCCTTCTCTTAATTCCTTCTTTTTCATTTCCTCTTTGTTTATTTCCGCTCGATTAATTTCTTTTTTCTTTATTCCCCCTCTCTTAATTCCTTCTCTCTTTCTCCCCCCTCTCTTAATTCCTTCTTTTTTTATTTCCTTTTTGTTTATTTCCGCTCGATTAATTCCTTTTTTCTTTATTCTCCCTCTCTTAATACCTTCTCTCTTTCTCCCCCCTCTCTTAATTCCTTCTTTTTTTATTTCCTCTTCGTTTATTCCCGCTCGATTAATTCCTTTTTTCTTTATTCCCCCTCTCTTAATTACTTCTCTCTTTCTCCCCCTTCTCTTAATTCCTTCTTTTTTATTTCCTCTTTGTTTATTTCCGCTCGATTAATTTCTTTTTTCTTTATTCCCCCTCTCTTAATTCCTTCTCTCTTTCTCCCCCCTCTCTTAATTTCTTCATTTTTTATTTCCTCTTTGTTTATTCCCGCTCGATTAATTCCTTTTTTCTTTATTCTCCCTCTCTTAATTCCTTCTCTCTTTCTCCCCCTCTCTTAATTCCTTCTTTTTTTTTATTTCCTCTTCATTTATTCCCGCTCGATTAATTCCTTTTATCTTTATTCCCCCTCTCTTAATTCCTTCTCTCTTTCTCCCCCTTCTCTTAATTCCTTCTTTTTTATTTCCTCTTCGTTTATTCCCGCTCGATTAATTCCTTTTTTCTTTATTCCCCCTCTCTTAATTCCTTCTCTCTTTCTCCCCCCTCTCTTAATTCCTTCTTTTTTATTTCCTCTTTGTTTATTTCCGCTCGATTAATTTCTTTTTTCTTTATTCCCCCTCTCTTAATTCCTTCTCTCTTTCCCCCCCTCTCTTAATTCCTTCTCTCTTTCTCCCACTTCTCTTAATTCCTTCTTTTTCATTTCCTCTTTGTTTATTTCCGCTCGATTAATTTCTTTTTTCTTTATTCCCCCTCTCTTAATTCCTTCTCTCTTTCCCCCCCTCTCTTAATTCCTTCTTTTTTTATTTCCCGTTTGTTTATTCCCGCTCTATTAATTCCTTGTTTCTTTATTCTCCCTCTCTTAATTCCTTCTCTCTTTCCCCCCCTCTCTTAATTCCTTCTTTTTTTATTTCCTCTTTGTTTATTCCCGCTCGATTAATTTCTTTTTTCTTTATTCCCCCTCTCTTAATTCCTTCTCTCTTTCCCTCCCTCTCTTAATTCCTTCTTTTTTTTATTTCCTCTTTGTTTATTCCCGCTCGATTAATTCCTTTTATCTTTATTCCCCCTCTCTTAATTCCTTCTCTCTTTCTCCCCCTTCTCTTAATTCCTTCTTTTTCATTTCCTCTTTGTTTATTTCCGCTCGATTAATTTCTTTTTTCTTTATTCCCCCTCTCTTAATTCCTTCTCTCTTTCTCCCCCCTCTTTTAATTCCGTCTTTTTTTATTTCCTCTTCGTTTATTCCCGCTCGATTAATTCCTTTTTTCTTTATTCCCCCTCTCTTAATTACTTCTCTCTTTCTCCCCCTTCTCTTAATTCCTTCTTTTTTATTTCCTCTTTGTTTATTTCCGCTCGATTAATTTCTTTTTTCTTTATTCCCCCTCTCTTAATTCCTTCTGTCTTTCCCCCCTCTCTTAATTCCTTCTTTTATTATTTCCTCTTTGTTTATTCCCGCTCTATTAATTCCTTGTTTCTTTATTCTCCCTCTCTTAATTCCTTCTCTCTTTCTCCCGCTTCTCTTAATTCCTTCTTTTTTTATTTCCTCTTTATTTATTTCCGCTCGATTAATTCCTTTTTCTTTATTCGCCCTCTCTTAATTCCTTCTCTCTTTCTCCCCCACTCTCTTAATTCCTTCTTTTTTTATTTCCTCTTTGTTTATTCCCGCTCGTTTCATTTCTTTTTTCTTTATTCCCCCTCTCTTAATTCCTTCTCTCTTTCCCCCCCCTCTCTTAATTCCTTCTTTTTTTTATTTCCTCTTTGTTTATTCCCGCTCGATTAATTCCTTTTTTCTTTATTCGTCCTCTCTTAATTCCTTCTCTCTTTCTCCCCCCTCTCTTAATTCCTTCTTTTTTTTATTTCCTCTTTGTTTATTCCCGCTCGATTAATTCCTTTTTTCTTTATTCGCCCTCTCTTAATTCCTTCTCTCTTTCTCCCCCCTCTCTTAATTCCTCCTTTTTTTATTTCCTCTTTGTTTATTTCCGCTCGATTAATTCCTTTTTTGTTTATTCGCCCTCTCTTAATTCCTTCTCTCTTTCTCCCCCCTCTCTTAATTCCTTGTTTTTTTTATTTCCTCTTTGTTTATTCCCGCTCGATTAATTCCTTTTTTCTTTATTCTCCCTCTCTTAATTCCTTCTCTCTTTCTCCCCCCTCTCTTAATTCCTTCTTTTTTTATTTCCTCTTTGTTTATTTCCACTCGATTAATTCCTTTTTTCTTTATTCCCCCTCTCTTAATTCCTTCTCTCTTTCTCCCCCCTCTCTTAATTCCTTCTTTTTTTATTTCCTCTTTGTTTATTTCCGCTCGATTAATTCCTTTTTTCTTTATTCCCCCTCTCTTAATTCCTTCTCTCATTCTCCACCTCTCTTAATTCCTTCTTTTTTTATTTCCTCTTTGTTTATTCCCGCTCGATTAAGTCCTTTTTTCTTTATTCTCCCCCTCTTAATTACTTCTCTCTTTCTCCCCCCTCTCTTAATTCCTTCTTTTTGATTTCCTCTTTGTTTATTTCCGCTCGATTAATTCCTTTTTTCTTTATTCCCCCTCCCTCTCTTAATTCCTTCTCTCTTTCCCCCTCCCCCTCTCAATTCCTTCTTTTTTTATTTCCTTCTTTTTTTCGTTTATTCCCGCTCGATTAATTCCTTTTTTCTTTATTCACCCTCTCTTAATTCCTTCCCTCTTTCTCCCCCCTCTCTTAATTCCTTCTTTTTTTATTTCCTCTTTGTTTATTCCCGCTCGATTAATTCCTTTTTTCTTTATTCTCCCTCTCTTAATTCCTTCTCTCTTTCCCCACTCTCTCAATTCCTTCTTTTTTTATTTCCTCTTTGTCTATTCCCGCTCGATTAATTCCTTTTTTCTTTATTCACCCTCTCTTAATTCCTTCCCTCTTTCTCCCCCCTCTCTTAATTCCTTCTTTTTTTATTTCCTCTTTGTTTATTCCCGCTCGATTAATTCCTTTTTTCTTTATTCTCCCTCTCTTAATTCCTTCTCTCTTTCCCCACTCTCTCAATTCCTTCTTTTTTTATTTCCTCTTTGTTTATTTCCGCTCGATTAATTCCTTTTTTCTTTATTCTCCCTCTCTTAATTCCTTCTCTCTTTCCCCCTCTCTCAATTCCTTCTTTTTTTATTTCCTCTTCGTTTATTCCCGCTCGATTAATTCCTTTTTTCTTTATTCACCCTCTCTTAATTCCTTCCCTCTTTCTCCCCCCTCTCTTAATTCCTTCTTTTTTTATTTCCTCTTTGTTTATTCCCGCTCGATTAATTCCTTTTTTCTTTATTCTCCCTCTCTTAATTCCTTCTCTCTTTCCCCACTCTCTCAATTCCTTCTTTTTTTATTTCCTCTTTGTTTATTCCCGCTCGATTAATTCCTTTTTTCTTTATTCTCCCTCTCTTAATTCCTTCTCTCATTCCCCCTCTCTCAATTCCTTCTTTTTTTATTTCCTCTTTGTTTATTCCCGCTCGATTAATTCCTTTTTTCTTTATTCACCCTCTCTTAATTCCTTCTCTCTTTCTCCCCCTCTCTTAATTCCTTCTTTTTTTATTTCCTCTTTGTTTATTTCCGCTCGATTAATTCCTTTTTTCTTTATTCTCCCTCTCTTAATTCCTTCTCTCTTTCCCCCTCTCTCAATTCCTTCTTTTTTTATTTCCTCTTTGTTTATTCCCGCTCGATTAATTCCTTTTTCCTTTGTTCTCCCTCTCTTAATTCCTTCTCTCTTTCTCCCCCTTCTCTTAATTCCTTCTTTTTAATTTCCTCTTTGTTTATTTCCGCTCGATTAATTCCTTTTTTCTTTATTCTCCCTCTCTTAATTCCTTCTCTCTTTTCCCCCTCTCTCAATTCTTTCTTTTTTTATTTCCTCTTTGTTTATTCCCGCTCGATTAATTCCTTTTTTCTTTATTCACCCTCTCTTAATTCCTTTTCTCTTTCTCCCCCTCTCTTAATTCCTTCTTTTTTTATTTCCTCTTTGTTTATTCCCGCTCGATTAATTCCTTTTTTCTTTATTCACCCTCTCTTAATTCCTTCTCTCTTTCTCCCCCCTCTCTTAATTCCTTCTTTTTTTATTTCCTCTTTGTTTATTCCCGCTCGATTAATTCCTTTTTTCTTTATTCTCCCTCTCTTAATTCCTTCTCTCTTTCTCCCCCCTCTCTTAATTCCTTCTTTTTTTATTTCCTCTTTGTTTATTTCCGCTCGATTAATTCCTTTTTTCTTTATTCTCCCTCTCTTAATTCCTTCTCTCTTTCCCCCCTCTCTCAATTCCTTCTTTTTTTATTTCCTCTTTGTTTATTCCCGCTCGATTGATTCCTTTTTTCTTTATTCTCCCTCTCTTAATTCCTTCTCTCTTTGTCCCCCTTCTCTTAATTCCTTCTTTTTAATTTCCTCTTTGTTTATTTCCGCTCGATTAATTCCTTTTTTCTTTATTCTCCCTCTCTTAATTCCTTCTCTCTTTCCCCCCTCTCTCAATTCTTTCTTTTTTTATTTCCTCTTTGTTTATTTCCGCTCGATTAATTCCTTTTTTCTTTATTCACCCTCTCTTAATTCCTTCTCTCTTTCTCCCCCCTCTCTTAATTCCTTCTTTTTTTATTTCCTCTTTGTTTATTTCCGCTCGATTAATTCCTTTTTTCTTTATTCTCCCTCTCTTAATTCCTTCTCTCTTTCCCCCTCTCTTAATTCCTTCTTTTTTTATTTCCTCTTTGTTTATTTCCGCTCGATTAATTCCTTTTTTCTTTATTTCTCCCCTCTTAATTTTCTCTTTTTGTTTTTGCCCCTCTCTTCATTCCTTATTTATTATTTCTCCTCTCTTCATTCCTTCTTTCTTTATTGCCCCTCTCTTAATTCTCTCTTTGTTTACCCCCTCTCTTAATTCCTTCTTTTTTTATTCTGCCTCTCTTTACTCCCTCAATGTTTATTCTTCCTCTCTTAATTCCTTCTTTCTTTATTCCTCCTCTCTTAACTCCTTCTCTCTTTCTCCCCCAGCTCTTAATTCCTTCTTTATTTATTCCTCCTCTCTTAATTCATTCTTTCTTTATTCCCCCTCTCATAATTCAGTCTTTCTTTATTCCCCCTCTCTTAATTTCTTCTTTCTTTATTCCCCCTCTCTTAATTCGTTCTCTCTTTCTCCCCCAACTCTTAATTCCTTCTTTATTTATTCCTCCTCTCTTAATTCATTCTTTCTTTATTCCCCCTCTCTTAATTCCTTCTTTCTTCATTCCTCCTCTCTTAATTCCTTCTTTCATTATTCCTCCTCTCTTAATTCCTTCTTTCTTCATTCCTCCTCTCTTAATTCCTTCTTTCTTCATTGCTCCTCTCTTAATTCCTTCTTTCTTTATTCCCCCTCTTTTAATTCTCTCTTTGTTTATTCTTTCTCTCTTAATTCCTTGTTTGTTTATTTCCCTTCTGTCATTTTCCCCTTTCTTTCTTTACCCTCTTTTAATTTCTTCTTCCTGCTTTTTTTTTCTATTTCACTGCCTTCGTGTTTATCTTCTCTTTTTTCTCTCTCTCACTTTTTCATTCTCTCATTGCAGCCTTTTCTCTCTTACTACAACTTTTGCTACAATTTTTATTATCTTCTAACAATTTTTTCCGTTCATTTTTTTTTTTGCTATCTTTTTATCACTTTTCCTTGTACTCCTTTTCATTAAGCATCAATTTTATTTATCTCCATCTTTTTATTAATTTTTGTTTTCGTACATTCTTATACCATAATTTTCCCTGTACATTTTCAATTATATCTGATTTATAGCCACTCTGCCTTCCCAAACCAAACCCTCTGTTTTTTCTCTCCTTTGTTTTCCCAAGTTTTCCAAATCCTATCCCGTCGACCCCAACCATACACACCTATTTTCAAGTTCGTATCAAATTGAAAAGATAAAAAAGATATTATTTGTCTCGCCATTTTATAGGGAAATTTTTTATAGTTATAGTTTTATAATCTGCGCCCAGAGATCAGTTTCATTCTAAAAACTCCAAATCGGCTTGAGTGTTTTTTGTTTTGTCGCTTCCGTTCGAGAGTTATACGCCCCTAATGACAAAATCAACCGCTTATTCTTGGTTGCTTGAATTTGAATAGATTCCGGCACATTGCAATAACTCTTTTGTTTGGCGTCAATAGCCGCATTCAATCAATGTCTGGTAACAAGCACCACTGAATCAATAACGTCAGCACAACTCTAACAATATTTACCCTAGCAGGTATACTTTACCGCAATTTCAAATCTCATTGGTTAAAATTCTGGAATGAAGATCAAGGGGTAAGTAGTTTAATGTCCCAATACTGGATTTTTATGACTGCCAACTACATGTCGGGGAAACTAGAATAAAACAAGTAAAAACATTTAAATACCTGGGAAACATTCTGACAGAGGATGGACACTGACATCCGAAGACGCATTGGCATGACCAAGGACTCATTTCGAAAGCTAACACCAATACTAAGAAATATCATCGGGAACAAAGAAAAGGGTGCTGAACCGCTATGTGATATCTGTCCTTTTGTATGACAGCGAATGTTAGACAATCTCTTCAAGGATGAACGAGAGGCTCGAGGCAGTATAAATATTGTTTTACAGAAGGATACTGGGATGCCATAGACCTAGCCCGTGAGCAACGACGAGGTGTTGGAGAGAATGCAAACGAGAATAAAACTTATACTTAACATCAGGAAGAGACAGATGAAGTTTCTGGGAGATGTAATGAGGAAGGAGAGCTTGGAGAATCTGATACTCAAAGGATGGCGAGAATGAAAGAGGGACAGAGAAAAGCAGAGCGAGACATATTTGATGGGCTTGAGCAAATTGATGGCGAACCGGGGTTTGGGAAAGACTCCAAGAGGAAAAATCTTAAGAGCGACAAGGGACAGGGGCAAATGAAAGTCCATGATTGCCTACAACCTGAAGGGGCACGACACGCGAAGAAGAAGAATGAATACTATAATGTTAAGAGTATAATTTGGGGTGGCTTTCCTATTTCCCGGTGTAAGCAATCTCTCTGGATCTACTAACATCGCTAAAGATGCGGGTAAAATGATCATCTTTTACCGTCCCACTAGGTACCTGACTCCACGTGCTATCCTCTACTTTTATAAGATCCAGACCAGGTCGAAAATGAAGTAGGAATCACTATTAGATCCTTCCTAAAAAGTAAGTTCTTGAGGGTAGTTATTAATAGCTAATCCTTTGAGGCCTTGGCAGTTAACGCAGGCGTGACTCATGGGTCACTTCTCTGATCGACCCTCTTTCTGATTTACATAAATGATCTACTTAAGAAAATACTCCGATAATTTATAAACATCTATGCCGAGGATACGACGATACACGGGCGCACCTTCATAGATATTGACGATCAGAAATTAGCAGCTGACCTTTCTTTTGATCTAACACTAACTTTTCAGTAGGAAAACAACTGGTTGGTTACATTCAATGTTTCCAAAATTAAACTGGTTACATTACATCACTGACGATCAGACCTCGTAACTACCCCTAGCCACGATGAACGGATGTCCCTTCGAAGAGGCCCCGTGTCTTGAGAGAATACTGGGTCTCAGACTCACACCCGATCTCAAGTGGAACTCCTATATACGATTCATCGCTAAAGATGCAGTTAAAATGATTGGCTCCCTGTACGGCTCTAATAAGTACCTGACGCCTCATGCTATCTTCTACTTTTATAAGAACCAGATCAGTCCGAAAATAGAAACTGTTCTCAGACAGACAGTATAGATTCTGCTTTGCTAGGTCTACTGCCGATATGCTAACCACCATCACGAAGTACATATACCAGGTACTGTTGCCCTGGATATCTCCAAGGCTTTTGATAGAGTTTGGCACGCTGGCCTCCTGAGCAAGCTTCGGGGCTATGGTATCACTGGACGCTTGCTTGATCTGATTCAATCATTCTTATCTAACCGCATAATGAATGTCATCTTGAATGGACATGCCTCCACATCCTACCGCACGAACGCTGGTGTTCCCCAGGGCTCTATCCTAGGCTCTACGCTCTTTCTAATCTTCGTAAATGATCTCCCAGACGTGATCAAATCCGAAATAGGAATCTATGCAGATGACATCACCATCTACTTCCGCATTAGTAAGACATCTGGCGAGGCGGACGAACATAACCTGGCTGCTGATCTCGAGAAGAACCTCCACTAAGTGGTGGATTGGTGTAAGAAGTGGTTCGTAAATTTCAATGCCTCTAAAACGAAACTCCTCTCTGTCAACAATCACAAGCAAGCCTCCCCGAAAGCAATACACTGCGTCTCCTCGGCCTTACCTTATCTTCCGACCTCAAGTGGAATCATTACATTGAATCAATAGCTAAATCCACTGCTAGGAAGGTTGGTCTGTGTCGGGCCAGAAAGTTATTTCCGCTTGAATCCATCTTGCACATATACAAATCAACCATTCGATCGTGCATAGAATTCTGTTGTCATATCTGGCCAGGCGCCCCCGCTGTTCGTTTCTGTCTTCTCAACAGGCTCAAAAGGAGAACCTGTAATGTGATTGGACACGACCTGGCAGCTCGACTCCAGCCACTTTCTCATCGGTGGGATGTGACTTTCCTTTGTCTCTTCGACAAATATTTTCATGGCTTCTTCTCCGAAGAACTTAGGTCACTGGTGCACCCTCCACAAGAATTTACTCGGGCAACCAGACAAGCAACAAGGTCCCACACTTTTACAGTTAGATCAACCAAATGCAGGCGACAATTCTATTTCATCAGCTTTTTTTCTCGCGCTTCCTTCCTGTGGAACTCTCTGTAGAACTGTGCTTTCCTGACGGCAATAACCTCCAAGAATTTAAATGCAAAGTCCCATCTCTTATCCATTTAACTCTATCCCTTTCCACATCCCCCTGTGTATCTTGTTCTTTGCCTTTCTATCTCCCTTCTTAAGTGTCTTCTCTCTTGTGTTCATATCCTTCTCTTGCCATTTCTCTTTCTCCCCCTGTAGTTGGTTCATCTTTCTACCCGCCTGTAGCTGATTCGTCTTTGTCTTCACTCTTTTCCTTTCTAAAACTTTAACTCTCTTACGCAGCTCACTGCACATCAGTGGCGGTACCGACTTGCTTGGGGTGAAATGATTAAAAAAAAAAAAGGAAAACAGAATACTGTTGCCATATTTGGGCAGGGGCTGCTCATTCCTCACTTTCCAACTAAAAGGCGGTAATCTGTATTACTGTATTATTAATCCATGTAACGCATGTGCTTAAAATTGTTATTAACGTTTTGTTCCAGTGTTTTCTTACAGTATTATTAAACAGAACTACGGGCTCAACTTTATAGCACATATGAAATATGGCGTGACCCGGTTCCGAGGATATAATATGGCGATTCCTGGCTGTAAAATTCCGAGCTGATGAAACTAAAGAGTAGAGTTTGTTTGAAAGTTTCTGATGGAAATAGTTTATAAAAGAGCAACGGGCTTGGTATGTTACACCTGCGGGGAAAGAGGATGTAGGGTAGAAAATAAGGAAGCGTACGGAAATTGTAAGGCTGCACGAACGCACCGACAAGCCTTACAGAGATATCGCGGATATAGTTGGTGTTATCCTTTCAACTGTCAGTCGTGTCATCAAGGCGAAAATAAAAGTGGATCCATCATTCCAAAACGTAAAAAAAAAACTCGGTCGGAAGAAGAAAATAACGCCAAGAGATAACGTATACGTGAACAAGTAAAGTGTGAAAGATACTAAAATGACATTATTCGTTTCGTTTCATTTAATCTGTACAAGGATGTATTTCTTTAAAAAAAGATTAAATTTAAAGTTTCACCGTCTCTTCTCCTTCATGCGCAATATAAACGCCACTTTAATCCCATGAAATTGTAAAGGACAAAAGACCACACAAAAATAAATTTTTGCTTTGCCATCAATTTTCCTAAATGACTTGTATATAAAAATTTCATCTTTCTTTTTTAATAAACCCCAAGCAAGGCAGTACTTCCACTGGTGCGCATGGGCGTTACATTAGAGGAAGATGAAGAGAAATAGGAGCAGATTACAGGGGGTGTCAGAAATTGGGTATGAATAGGATAGGAACACAGGTATGAAAAGAGCTGCTTGAGAGTACAGAGGAAAGAGAGAAAAAACAAGATACAAGAGCTGTCGGAGAAAGGATGGGAGTCAAGGCGACAAGAGATGGCAATTGACATTGCATTCAAACTCTAGGAAATGGTAGCTATCAGAGAAGCATGTAAACGGAAGGGAGTTCTACAAGCGTGAAGTGCGAGAAAAGAAGCTAACGGAGTAGAAGTTACGGTTACATTTGATTGGTTTCACTTTAAAAGGGTGCGACCTAGCTGTCAGTCTAGTAGCTCGAGTGTGTTCGTGTAGAGAAGGCACCAGGGAGCTAGACTCGTCGGAGTAGAAGCCGTGAAAGAGACAACACCTCGGTGAGAAAGTAACATTAATCGAGTTACCAGGTCGGAATCGATTATATTGCATAGTCTTTATTAGATTTTATTGAGAATTCTGAGATGAATAGTAGGGACCTCGACCAGATGTAACAGCAGTATTCAATGATTGATGTTTATATCTTATATAACACAACAAAAAGTGCTTTACTGTTACAATAACAGGAGAAATTTATATCATTTTATATATATTAACGATAATATTTAAGCACATTTAACACATACCCAAGTGCGCGCATACATACACAGAGACATACATATATTTGTATATTATAAAGTGAAATAGCATTGATTGATAATGAATTTGAAGAGTTTGTTTTTTTTAGCGATTAGTATATTTTCAAGAGGATAAGCGTTGTGGTTAAAGGATATTGGATCGGAATTAGAAAACTGAGAGCTGAATTCCGGTTGAATTCTTAGTATTGATTTATTCGCAAATAGCCTTGGGAAATGTATGAATACGTCTCGTATACCTCCAGATATGAGTTAAATAGCAAGACAGATTGGGCTCTATAACTTTGGTTGGTAACTAGTCTACCGCGGAAAGAAATGGCAAACTACTGAGGGAAAATCTTCAGTCTAGTCAGTCATATATTAGAAAGAGACATGATCGCCCAAGCGTGTATCACGTATGGCACTGAACTGATTGATTGGTATTGAAAAGCCTGACATTAGACCAAAACTACAACAGCAAAAACTTGATGCGACCCCTTCTTCTGGAGTTAAGGATTTTCTCTAACAATACAAGGAGTCGTTAATTTTTATATGATCTTCAGCAATAGATCGTATATATATATATACGCACCGCTCATTCGATAATGAATTGGAGCACACCAGCTATTGGGCGTGTTTATACGCGCTAAAAAGCCTGCCTTCTTCTACTGGACGCTCGTGGCTTAGGGGTAGAATCGCCGACTGACGCCAATTCAGTCGCGTTTCAGTCCTGGGTTAGGAAGCTACCGGAGTCTAAGCCGTACTGATGAGCTGCAAAACAGATCTGTCTGCGGGTGACTATAGTATATATATATATATATATTAGCCATCCTACTTTTAAGCATGTTTTTCTTAAAAACAACCGACAAGGAAAATTTTATTAATTTTTGATTAAATTTTCATACATGTTTCTGACATGTTTCCTTTATGCTAGAGATTAAGGATGTAAAAATTTTCCATAATTTTTGAACGCTTTCAGCCACTTCACTGGCCATTTTTAAGGATATTATTTTTCTAATGTTATTATTTTATCTTCATCTTTTCAGTGTAGGGTAATTTTTGAAAAGAAGCGTTCTTTAAATGCTATCACTTGACGCGCGCGACTGGACATCGCATGAGCGTCTGTCTGTATTTAATTAACATTCAAAACTCCATTTCCACTTTTAAATAATGTAAGATTGATTGTAGGAGAAAACCGGTTCATATATAATACCTCACTTATTGCAAAGTGCCTTCGATATTGCCATTTAAATAGTATTTTTGTATTTTTAACTAAAAGAAAGGCAACATGGAAAAATCCTGGAAAAATTAAATAAAAGAAAATGAATAAAATCTTCCTTATCGGTCGTCTTTAACGAAACATGCTTAATATATATATATATATATATATATATATATATATATAGGAAAGAATATTAATAAAAAGTTTTGAATTTAAAAATGTACTTTTTTTGGACAGTATTTGTTTATTTTTATTAATGTATTTTATATTTCAGACCGCCCTCGGTCCTTCATCAGAAACGAGTGATTTTTAAATTTGAATTAGAAACGTATTTCACGATAGCGTCCGAATATATATATATATATATATATATATATATATATATATATATATATACACTTTTCATCACTGGTCATAGGTTCTTGATTTCTGGTCAACGTTGGTTTCCAAAAATTTAAATGCAGTCTTGCACTGTGCCCGCTCGTGTCCCCATCGTTTACGTGTTTTCGTGGCGGTTTATTTGAAGATCAGAAAGAGCATTTCATTCGGCTCCTTACGATTGTTGGAGGGATTGTGTGTTATTATTTTTCTATTTTACTACTCTTTTGGAACTGTGTGTTTACACCCACTCTACATTAAAAAATTTTTTTATTAAAATTATACATTTAAACGTGTTCCAACTTTCCCTTCTGTAAGTAATTTTCGTGTCCTGTCTATCATTAAGATTAACGCCAACGATCACCTTTGATAATGTGTTGACTGGAAGGATCCTATGGTCTACATGATGACGTCTACTTTATTTAAGTCTATTTGTTATTTATGTGGGTACAAGTCCCTGTATATATATATATATATATATATATATATATATATATATATATATATATTCATAGTGATATACATTCATATATATATATATATGTATCGCTGTATCACAGCTCATTAGTACGGTTAGTCAGCCGATTTTTTTTTTTTTTTTTTTTACCCAGGATTGAAACCCGACCGAATTGAGATTGGGCAGGGGCAGCTCAGTCCTCACTTTCCAGGTAAAAGGCGGTAATCTATATTCTCAGAGGTAGAATCACCGTCAGTCGGCGATTCTACCTCTGAGCTACTGGCGCTCGGTAGAAGGATGCAGACTTTTTAGCGTGTATATTATCATTATACACGCCCAATAGCTGAGAGTGTTCTAATTCATTGCTGAATGAACGATGCGAAGATGCCAGAGTAGCTACTGTTTTTCAAAGTCTACCTTCTTCCAATCAGGGTGTGATAGCGTATATATATATATATATATATATATATATATATATATATATCAACTTGAATATGGAATGAATTTGAACCTCATTACGATGGAAACTGTTCATTGTGACAGGATGAATCAGATTCTCTCAAAGATGATGAAAAGAAACCAATTGATTATTAGAAAATTTCAAGCCAGTGTATTATTGTAAATTAATGTCGTAGATACGTGTCTGTATTGTTTATGTTGTCTATGAATTAAAGAAAGGAGAAAGAGAAGTGCGTTTTCCCCTTTATGTGAAATTTCTTCTAACATGTTTTGATGTTACTCTAAAGTCAATAACCTTTTCACAGTGGACAGAGGAATCAACACTACATAGTGACAGACAGTTTCAGGGTTTTTTTGTTTTGTTTTTTTCCAGAAATGGATCGTTTCATTATAATTCAAATTGCACGTACTTGGAGTAACGTTTTCAAACATGGAGTTGAAAGATTATATTGAATCAATTGTCAGAACCGCTGCTAGAAGTGGCTGTTCCCTGTGTCGAGCTAGACAATTTTTTCGACAGAAATATCTTTCATATTTTCCTAATGTCTATATATCTTCCATTTCGTAATTGTTCTGTGGTTCCTCCATTTTACGTATTTTAGTGTACTACTTGATTTAAAGCTGAGTCCTATCATTTTATAGTTGACATTGCTAAATGTAACCGTAAGTTCTCTCTTAACAGTTTCTTCTCCCGATTTTCTCTCTGGTGGAAGTCTCTTACAGGTTCATGATTTCTGGTCAACAAAAATCTAAATGCAATATAAATCGTCATCTTGTATCTGCGTGAACGCTTTTATTGTCTTCTCTGCTTAATAATGTTTTTTTTTTTTCAGATTCTTTACCTCTCAGTAATCCCTTGCCACTTAGTGGCTTTATTGCCATGCTTGGGGAGAAATCCTTCAAAGAAAAAACTAACCCATTACTTAAAAATTCTATTAGAAACTAAGCACTTCTCTAGTCTTCTTAGAATTTCCAAAATAAAATAGATTACTAGAATGCATCTTATTGGTCACGTTAATTCATTAATATGAAGAATATTAGAACCTTGAATAAGTTTTAGCTGATTTTACTTACAAAATTTAGTAAGAAATATACTACTGAAAGTATTACCCAGTACATTTCCCTTTTTCTCTCATATTTGAATTCCACATCGGAAAAATGAATCGTTTTTGAGGCTAACCACGAGAAAGACCCATTTTTGGAATTTTCATTAGAATGAAAGTACTACTCAGCTAGACTATTTGCCATCGATTAGAACAAGAGATAATCGGACGGGGTTATGTCTAGTGAATACGGCCGATTGGGTAGGACTTCCCATTTACAACGTTTCCAAGTAGGATTCACCAGCTTTGCAACATGTGGCCTAGCGTTGTCATCTTGTAAAATCACTCTTTCGCGTCTCTGCTCGTATAGCGGTCATTTTTCTTCAATGCTCGGCTCAAGACCATCAACTCTAGCCGATAATTATCTCCGTGATAATAAACTACACCCAGCTGATCCCATCAAATGCAGAGGAGAAGCTTCGAACCATCGATATTCTGATATGAAACCGAAGTTTATACATAGCCAGCTTGCTCAACAATCTTCTCCACTTAGCGTTATCGTATTTTATCCACTTTTCACGGTCACGATACGATGCAAACCCCTTTTCTTTTCTGCATTTGAAGCTGTTGTTCACACGTGACAAGTCACCTTTCAACATCCCTGGGCTTCAAGTCATATAATATCTTTGCTTTTGAATCATTCCTAATGCTTTCAAACATTTCGAAACTGTTGTGTGATCAATTCCTGATGATTCTGCGAGTTCAGCTTACGCCTGACATGATTCTTCATGAAGCTATTCCTCCAATTCTTCCTCTTCAAAATTTTTCGGTCCTCCAAGCATTCTTTATTTTCAACATCAAATCATTATTTTTGAAGCGTTTAGACTAAAGTATGGTCGCCAAAATTCTCAACAAGAATTCTGTGTGCTTCTTTTGAATAACGTCGTGCAATAAAATTCCCCGCAAAGACACATTCTTTGGCACAAAACCAAAGATGGCACACACTTTGATTTCAATCTTGCTCACAGTACTTCCTTATAGATGCGTTACCATTTAAAACTACATAGACGCAGTTCTAGAAATGTCATCTGTTGAAAAACAGCGAGAACTTATTCAAGGTCCTCTTAATATTTTGCATTAAAGGCCGATTCGAACGGTTTTTTTTTTTGAGATCCATTTGCATCAGGTTTGAAAATGTTTTAAAATACTGGTTCCTTTCTGGGGATTTCATTTCAAGTTACTCGTCGTTTTGCTGCTACGAAGCTTGCTGATATTTTATTTCCTAACCTGAGGCGCTAGATGTGTCAGTTACGTATTGTTTTATTCGAAATTTGTCCCAGGACTCTGAGCAGCATTATTAGCAATACAAGAGGCGGTGTCTCTCCGATAATCTATAAACATTAAGAGAGAAGACTAGATTTCGCAAAGGAAATCCACGTTCTTATCCGCTTATTATCGTCAGCTTATAATATTGATTAATTTCAGTAATCTATACAAGACTTCAGGGCCAGTTTCCGTCCTTTTCCTGCCATTTATCGAAAAGGAAGACCCGATCATTTGCATTCATTCAGTTCGAGATCACATCAGACACTCGTATCAGAACAAGTGCATTAAAATTTCACTCCCACGCCAAAGTGTAAATGCATATATTATTACATATAATAATTAATACGTAATAATATATGTATATTATAACTTTGATATCTGTAGAAACATTATCTGTTATAGTTTCATTACTTTTAAGGTGCTTTTTAGTCGGATCATATAATAATATAATAATATATATATTATAATAATATAATAATAATACAATAATGCTTATAAGTACAATAACACGTCTATTCATTAATACATGCATATATAATATCCTATTATTAAGAGTTACACTAAATCCTAATCAAGGACACCATCTATTTTTTAATGTATTGAGTTGCCCAAAATATTAATTTGTATATTAACTAAGATTTATTAATTAATAAACCGAAAGAACTGTCCGTTCGGTTCAGTATTTCTATAATAAAATATTTTTCAATACATTTTTATGGTAAAATACTTTTTCATTATATTTCTATATTAAGAAAACATTTATAAAGCTTTTTTTTTTTTTATAAGCGTTTCACCCCGAGCAAGGCATGTCACTGCCACTACTGTGCAGAGGGCTACGTAGAGTGGAGAAAGGCTGATTAAATATAGGAAATAACAGAGGGTGGGTGATAGGCGGGTGAGGATAACGAGAATGAGGGTTGGGTAGATGAGAGTGTTGTGAGAATAGTTGGGAGTTAGTGTGATAGGAGGTGTCTATTGACCCTACATTTAAACACCTGGAGATTGTAACTGTCGGGAAAGCAGACTTGTGGAAGGGAGTTCCACAGGCGGGAAGCGCGAGAAAAGAAGCTGTTGAAGTAGAATTTACGGTTACATCTTATTTGTTTAACTGTAAAAGGGTGGGACCTAGTTGCTAATCTAGTATCTCGTGTAAATTCGTGCTTAGGCGGCACCAGTGATCTAAGCTCATCGGAGCAGAAGCCATGAAAGTACTTGTAGAAGAGGCACAGGGAAGCTACATCACGCCGGTGTGAGAGCGGCTGCAGCCGGTCTGCCAAGTCAGTATCAACCACGTTACAGATCCTCCTTTGTATTTTGTCAAGAAGCCCAAGGAGAGCAGCAGGGGCACCCGACCAGCTGTAATTACTTCATTTACAATGCATTCTATAGTCAATTTGCTTGCAACGTTTTTATATAGAAAATTAATTATGCTATAATTGACAAAAAAAAAATCACATCCTTGAGCACCGAGAAATAGCTACTGTCTACCTGGAAAAGTTGTTGAAATAATTGGTAAACAAGAAAGAAGCGTAGGACAATCATTTAAAATGGTTGGTTGTTTTGTTTTAAAGGCATATCAACCTCAGCGGGTCATTTATTGCCAACTAAATTTTTATTTATTTATTGCTGGTAATACCTTTTTCTTTCAACAATAAATTGTTATTTTTTTATATATATATATAAGTTTTGTGTCTAGTAATGCTTTTTCTTTTTGAGTATCAAGATTCATTGAGATTTGTTTTTAGGGGCAGGGTCCCCAAGTCCTACCCTGTTGTTTAACCCATAACTGGAGGGAAGAGACGGAATAATACCTTTCCCAAGGGTACCAGTGCTTAAGTGAATGCAGGGTATTCAACTGGAATTCGAACTCGGCTCATCGATTTCTCTTTCCGAGCCGATATCCACCGCACCACAACGCACATTCGTCATTAAAGTCTTACAGCACTTGGTATTCCCAAGCGGTCAACCAACTAAGTACTGACCAGGCTCAACGTTGCTTAATTTCGGTGATCGAGCGAGAACCGGTGTATTCAACGTGATATAGCCGTAAGCCCATTTAAAATGGACACTGGAAAGATTTGCAACTGTTTTGCAATAATATCATCAAAACGTAGAACGCTTCAATAGAACGAATCCTACGTATTAACCGTGCCTTGCACAGCTGACTTGAACCTCCTGCCACAGCAATTTGACAAAGTTAAGAGAAAATAGCATCTTATGACTTATTATTCTGAACAAATTTCTTATGACTTGTTATGGATCTTCGTCCCGAATTTGTTGTGGAGTTGTGACGAAACTTCGCCACAAAGTTGTAGTGACCGGTTTGTGCCGGAAGTAAGACCCGGAACAAGAAGGTAGGTTGAAAACAGTGTATTTGTATAACAAGAAACAAGATATTCAAAGGAAGTATTACTAATAAATAATAAAGAAGGTATTATTGCGCTCCTTAGTACCTGAATAGTAGCTGTCGTCAACTGCCTTCATTAACTGCTCTTTAACTGCTTTCGTTGACTGCTCTCCGGAAGTCACGCAGGTAATCACATGTAACAAGAGGAAGAGTCCATTACTCGTAGAAGGGCACCATAACAATTTTGACTATGCTTTTTATATTTTTTTTGGACCAGTCTTCTTATAATTTATGATGAGGATCATGCTTCTTCTGATTTATGATTTTGACCCTTTTTTTATAATTTATGATTTGGACAATGCTTATTTTGTGATTTTTGACATTTGCAACTTTAATACATTATCATCAGCGAGTAGGACTTTTCAATAGAGTGAATCTTAAGTATCAGCCTTGCACGGCTGATCTCGACCTCCTGCAATAGTACATTGACGCTTCTTTTGACTTTGACTAAGCTTCTTACGGCATATATATATATATGCAGACAGATCTGTTTCGCTATATCACAGTTTATCAGTACGGTTAAACATCCGATTGATTTTACCAAGGATTAAAACTCGACAGAATTGGATTCTACCTCTGAGCTATGAGCGCTCGGTAGAAGGAGACAGATTTTTAGCGTGTGATATGCCATGTAAACACATGTCAGCAGTTAGAGTGTTCTAATTCATTACGGAATGAACGATGCGTAGATGCTAGAGTGGCTATTGTTTTTTCAAGTCTACCATTCTTCCAGAGCTCTCAATCAGGGTGTGAGAATGTAAAAATGTTAGACTGCGGAATCATTCCTGGTCGAGCGGTCTGAGTTGGTGGCTTCCTCTATGTTGATAGGGTTCGCAGGTTCGAATCGCGACGAATGATACATATTTTAGTAACAAACTTTTTTGTAAAGGTCGATAGAAATAAATATATAAATAGATTATTTGATTAAAAACAGAATATCTACTTAAGTACGAGTATCGATTAAAATAATGTTCAAACAAATATATTATATATATATGGTTTAATATACACATATATATATTATTTATGCCAGTAATACGTATATATATATATATATATATATATATATATATATATATATATATATATACTAGCATCATAGCCCGACGATGCCCGTGCAACTCAGAACATTTTAGTAGTAGAAGAAGATGCTAATGAGAAGAGTAAATGGAAATCATTTATTGAAAGTTGGAAAGGAGAGCTGAGGCTGTTATTAACCATTTTCAACATTAAAAAGATGGCATTGAATGCATGTTGCTGTTGTATTCGAACGGAATATAAATTATTTAGAACGCACTATTTACAATACTCACACAAACATCAAATCTCGTGATGCAATAATGTTTATAATATTAAATGGATAAATTCATTTAAAACTCGGTTATATAAAAAATAATTATATAAAAATTGTCTTTTCAAAATTGTTAAAGAATTCCATTAAAAAAATCTATTTTCTTTTGTTTTGCATAAACGGGATTTGATGTCTTGTGTGACATTGTAAACAACATTGCGTTTGTTTTTGTTTCAGAATTACGGGAAAAATATTTACATTTTTGTTGACTAAATGAATTTAACATGAAAATAAAAATTATTTATTTTGTTTTACTGAAATTAGAAATATAAAAACTATTACGCTCTCAGTTCAGAAATTTTCGAAGAATATTTAAAAATGTAGACATTTAATTTTAGAGGAAAAATTTACATTAATGCAACACAAATTACAGACAGTTGATTTCTTGCATGAAATATTTAGCGAAAAACGAAGCTTTATTTTTTCTTTTAATTTCATTTTCTGAAGTATGAAATATTAAATCTGAAGAAAAACAACTTAAATAATTAAATTAACCACTGGCACTTTTTTTTTTACATATTTTGTTTTTGTTTGAAAAAACACATTTTTTAAAAATATTTCTTTTGTTTCAAAATTACGGGGAAAATATTCAAATTTGTTTTGTTGACCAAATTAATTTTTAAAACGTCGGAATAAAATATAAAAGCTTTTTTTTTCTTTTAATAAAAAAATATTTTAGTCACGTTTGACACGTGTGATTTGATTTCTGTGACGTAATTTAGCAACCATATTAGATCTTAGATGTTTTACAGAGCAAATGTAAACAATCGGCTCCATTGACCAAAAATTGCGAAAGGGAAAATTGCTGAACTTAAACTCAAAAAGTATGTGTCGACTGGCTTCCCTGTAGATATGTGTCCCTAGAAAGTTTGAATGGCGTAGCTTAAAAAATGTAGGTGTGCATAGGAAACAGTCACACACAGACTCACAAATTG
Source organism: Ascarosepion bandense (assembly GCA_037127315.1). Lineage (NCBI taxonomy): Eukaryota > Metazoa > Mollusca > Cephalopoda > Sepiida > Sepiidae > Ascarosepion > Ascarosepion bandense. Next base: position 134,292 of record JBBBDQ010001464.1, on the reverse strand, counting down.
CTTTATATATATATACATATATATATATATATATATATATATATATATATATATCAGTAAAGAATAAGCGGAAATTTGATGACATTCTATATTTTAAAACTAAAATAAACAAGCGGCTTCCTCCCATATCTCTTTAAGTTTAATTTCTGGGAAATTTAATTTTAGAAAATAAAAAAAAATTCTGATGCGACTTGGATAATATGAAAAAGTGCAGACTGTTTTTCAATGTTTTCCAAGTCGCACTCCTTATATCATCTAAAAGCTCTGGAGTTCATTTACATAAAATTTTGCAAGCCTTCTCTCAGTAAGTAGAAAGATTGCTTGTTAGGTTTGAATGTCTCGGATACAGTCACTTTCTCACCAGCGCAATGTGGCTTCCCCGTGTCTCTTATACAAATACTTTCTCGACTTCTGCTCAGGAGAACTTAGCTCACTAGTACCCCCTATATATGAATTTAATCGAGCCACCAGAATAGCAACTAGGTCCCACCCTTTTTCTGTGAAACCAATAAATTGTAAACGCAAATTCTACTCCATCAGTTTCTTCTCTCGCACTTCCAACCTGTAGAATTCCCTTTTGTTTACTTGCTTTCCCGACAGCTACAATCTTTAAGAATTCAAATATAAAGACAATAGTCATCTCTTATCTCACTAACTTGCATCCTCTCTCTCTCTCTCTTTCTCTCTCTCTCATGCTCCTTTCTTTGTCCACTTCATTCTAATCAGTATTGTCATCCTTCTATTACCCTCTTTCTGACACCCTGTAACATGTCACTCTTTATCATAACTTTCCTTCTATGTAGCCCCCTGCTCAACAGTGGCAGTGAAATGCCTTGCTTAGGGCGACACGATTATAAAACAAAAAGTTTGAATCTAGTTCTTTTGCATCATATTTTTATATTCCCATCTCATTAGAATTACATTGAGAATTTCGAACTGTTTTTCTCTTAACGGGGAGAAGTTTTAATTCATGCTAAGAGGTATCGTGTATCAGTCATTTATGAATGTCTGGCTGTCTAATATTTGTTCTTTTATGATTCAATATTCTCATATTGTGTTCGTTTCTATGCTAGGTCTACTGAAGGGGTTATTAGAGCCCGTGTGCTTATTCTTTCAATCGCTTTTACTTCTAAAGAATAATATATTAAAAAAATTATTGGAACATGGCAACTAAAATCTTTTGACTCTGGTGACACTGATATGAAAAGTGAAAGTGCGAGTTTGAGAAAAGGACAACATATGAACAAGATTCAAGAAGATAGAAGATGACAATTGACGTTGCATTTCAATATTTGAAGTTTGTCGTTATCAGGAAAACAAATAAACGGAAATGTATTCCGCAGGCAGAAAGTGCGAGAAAAGAAACTGTTGGAATAGAAAAGAAGATTGCATTTAGCTACTTCAATAGTAAAAGAATGGAACCTAGTATACAGTAGCACGATTAAATTCATGTGTAGCCGGGGTACCACTGAAAAAGCTCGCTAGAGCAGTTTGCCATGAAAATTGTTATATTGCCAAGGTGAATACGATACATAGAGAAAATGTGCTACGGTATTATTCAGCACAATATCCATTGCTAAACGAATATACACAGAACAATATCGTAGTTACAATGACAGACAAAACAAAACGTATAACACAGAGAACAGGGGTTTATATTGCAATAGTCGCCGAAGTAATTAGTCCAAATATTACTGGAATGATACTCGAATATTTTGCCTAGAATGCAACTGTCCTTTACTTAAACAGACCATTTCAGAGCATAAACCATTTCATCATTGAGAGTGCTGCAGGAGGGTCAGCTGCTCTACAACAAAAAATATTTGTAGAAATCACGGGGTTGAAACCACATCACGTTGCTGAGAAAGTGACAGAAGCTAAGATTCCTGGTCAAAATCGATTATATTGCAGATCCTTCTTTGAAACCTTGAGATGAATAACTAGAGCACCAGACCAGATATGTCAGCAGTAATCAATGCACGGACGAATGGTAGATTTTTAAATGTACAAGATAGACTTTGTCGAGAATTTCTTCTGGCACAGCACAGTGACCCAAGGTTCCTTGCAGTAGATTCAGCTATTTATTCGATGTGGTTTCAAATCTGTGATTCCCGTGAAAGTAGTTCTGTGTAATTTATCTCCTAGCAACGTATTTATAGTACAGTTCTTTTACTGAAGTTGGGCAATGAATAAATTATACACTGATTAAATAAGCAACTTCTTATCAATAGAATACGAAGCTAGTGAGGATGATTCAACTCTGTTTACGGGGTTAGCGGGTACCTAGCGGTAAAGGCCTTAACTGGTGAAATTAAGAAATATAGAGTAGCATGAGGTTAAACAAGGTTTCAGGGTAGAAAATAATTCATTTTTATACTTGTGTTCATATATACACGTCACAAGAGCCATTCATGATAGATGAGTAACTGTACGAGCGTAAGGGAAGGCAAGAGTTACAGTTTATGAGATTATCTAGAAATGATAAGGATTAACTCTAGACTATAAAGGTTAAGACTGTAATTTTCAGGAAAAATCCTACCACGAGTCATCGTTTTTCTTTTGAATAAATCCAGCCCAAATCAAGGCAATAATGCCACTAAGATCCAAGGAACAACTAGGAGTGAAAAAAATAAAAAGAATTTAGAAATAATCAGAAACCCAGTCCTGAACAGGAATCATGGAATAAACCTCTACTCCTGTCTAAAAAATAAAAACAGGTGGAGTCTGTCCCACAATGCAGCAGCGCATGAAATGAAGCTGTTCGAGTGGAATTTCCTCTTTACTAATTGAAGACGAAAGGAATCAAGATTATCCATTCTCATGGCGGACTCCAGCTGCAAAGCTCAGGGCTGGTGAAGCCAAGGAATCTAGATCATCAGAATTCTTTTCATGGAAATCAAGATAGAGTAGCAAGGGTTTGCTACATATTCGCCTGTGGGAAAGCGATTGTAGAGTGGAAACTACGTCAACACAAAACCGAGTAGACGTATTTTAACTCTATCAAGATCACTAAGTGTTGACTGGGAAACCTCAAAACAGATATTACAGAAACATTCTTACTGTCTGATTTATTTAATGTAACGATTTAATATCGCAGGGTGTGTCAGATATTTCTTGGAACTGTACTAGAAATCAACCATTTTTCCAGCCTCTATAGTAATAAATTATTTCCACTTGAAGTAATCAATCCCATCAATCGTAATAGGTGAAAAGTTAAAGGTCCGCTTTTTGATGGTGGAACCTTACTAGTTTGGTTTTGGGCGTAATGAATTTTACAAATCAGTCCGTCCCCACCCATTGAACCAACAAGGTTTAGGTCAGACAAGTGATCAGCTGCCAGGTTCTGATCATCCTGGTTTTGTGGGGATGCGCCTACTTCCTGATATGCTGAAATTTTACTAACGCTGTTTGGTTGATACCAATCTTATTGTGAACACATTTAGCTGCGCAAGAAAAGCTGACCGTGTAGATATCACGGCCCTCTACAACTTCTTTTCTTTAGCTGCTCTAAGCAACTATTGACCCTTTGCATCAAATAGTTTTATCATATCGGATACGTTGGTTCTCTAATGTACCTAGAGATTGACACAATCCAAGTAAGCATCTGCAGTGTTATCGGTCACGAACTGGCATCTAGACTTCAATCGTTCTGATACCAGCATAACAAAGCTGAGTTTCAATTTCATTATTTATTATTCAATATATATTTTTTATATATGTTTTTTGTTCAGTGGATTTGTCAGAAGGGGTTGTTTTTCTATTTTTTTCTATTTCATAAGTTTTTTTTATTTTTTTATCTGCATTAAAGATGAAATAGGTTATTAGGAGTCTTGAAAGTATTTTCAATATATTTCTCCTTTTCGTGTAAATATGCTGAGTGCTCTCAAGTAGAACCCGATGGTTATTCCAGATTCTATTTTGCTGTTCTGATTGGAATAGAAATGTATTAGATAATTTTTATTAGTTGATTTTCGGTGGACATTAAGATTTCAGTTGCTGTCAACGCGGTGTAGCGCCATATCTATGAAAAGTAAGGTATTGTTTTTATTTTACCAATTGTTATATGAATTCTATTGTATATTCGACTTTGTTTAGTTCATCTACAAGATCAGGTAAATCAGTATCAGGGGAATATATACACTATTTTCACCTCTATATAGTTTAGATAGTAAAGTTTAATACATAAATAAAGCAAAATTATCAAGAACAATCTAAACTTATTTATAAATGGAACTTCGTGCGTGTGTGTGTTTGTGTCTGTGTGTGTGTGTCCGTTACTTATAGACTCCGAAACGGCTGAACCGATTTTCTTGAAAGTTTACACAGTTATACTATAAGCGTCTGCGAGTGTTCTTAGCTAGTTTTTGTGTCGAGGTACCCCCGATGAATATCGAAAATCGATAATCGAAAAAATCGGGTTATAGACGGAGTGGTCAGATTTTAATCAAATTTGATACACTCATAGACAAAGACATAAAAAAAACGATGTTCAGAAGTTTCAAGGTTGCATTTCTTAAAATAGTGCAGAAAATCGATAATATATATATATATATATATATATATATATATATATATATATAAAAGGCAAGATGTTTGTGTGTGTCTGTTTATCTGCTTGTATGTCTATTTTTTTTCAGCCCTTTTATTTTAGTTTTTGCTTCGGGTTTGGCTCTAAGTAAGTATATAATTGTAGTTCTTAGTCTCAGCCATTATACTATTTACTCAGAGGACTTATTTAGGCTTCAAAATTCAGTTCACGACGAAAAATACTTATTTGATATTGATACCAGGAAATCAAAATTTGACTTACATCCATTGATTTTTCTTTCAGTCTACGGTTTCGCTTTAACTGGAAACAACTATTGCTTTTTATTCTTTCGTGCCAACGTCCAAAGAGTCTGAGCTCCAGGACCATAGATTAGTTTTAAAGCTTTCATTACAGCTTTCATTACTATACTGCTAGTTAATAATAATAAAAAAATGAACTATTATAATGATAGACTGTTATAAAATGTTATAACGCATGGAAGATTTATTCTTACTATAGATCTTAGCATGATTTCGTAAGCAAGTTGAAGGTTATAATAGTAGGATATCTTTCAATGTATTTATTTGTTTATCTTATCATGTGTATATTTAAATTCATTTGGGTCTTAATAGTGCTCAAATATTAGAGTCATTAGCATCCAGATTTTAAATGGTCAATAATTTGACACATTGTACAGCGAAACTATTCTGAGGACCCTAGATCTCATGCCAGGATTCCTCATCGGAAGCCACAATTTGAACAACATTAGGTACGCAGATGATACAATGCTGGTAGCAGACATGGAAATGAAACTACAAGAACTCCTGCGGAAAATAGCTGAAAAGAGTGTCAAAAATGACTACAAATAAACTTCACGAAAATCGAATTCATTGTCATCAGCAAAACTAGCAGCCCAAAAGGCCAAATACAGGTGGGGGATTCTAAAGTCAAGCAGGTGCAAAAATTTAAATACCTAGGAAGTGTTCTAACAGAAGACGAAAAATGTGACACAGAGATCCAAAGGCGAATTGGTATGGCAAAGTACGCATTCCAGAACCTGAGTAAATCATTAAGAGACAAGAAACTTTTACTAGAAACAAAAAAAAAGAGAATACTGGATTGCTATGTGATTTCAGTTCTTCAGTATGGCAGTGAATGTTGGACAATACCATCAAAGATAAAGAAAAACTTGAAGCAACTGAAATGTGGTTCTACTGAAGAATGCTGCAGATATCGTGGACCGAGAATGTGAACAATGACGTGGTTTTAGAAAGGATAGAAACGAAAAGGAAATTAATATTGAGCATCAGGAAGAGACAGCTAAAGTTCCTGGGATATGCAATAAAGAAGGAGGCTATGGAGAACCTGATACTAACAGGCCAGATAGAGGGGAAAAGAGACAGGGGAAAGCAGCGGATAACATGTTTGAAGTACCTGATCAGGTTGATGACAGAATGAGGGTTGCGTGATGTTACAAGAGAAAGTGTGCTTAGAGCCACCAGGGATAGGGAGACGTGGAGAGCCATGATCACCTACGTTCTGAAAGGACAAGGCACATAGAAGAAGAAGAAGAAGAAGAAGAAGAAGAAGAAGAAGAAGGCATATAAGATGGTCAGTGGTGTTTTGGCCTGTTAGGGTCAGGAAGAAAGACACGAAAAGAAGAAGGTAGGTCGTATCAGTGTATTAGAATAACAGAACATATACACAGAATAAGAGTGATATTACTCAGTAGATAGTAGTGTCCGAACTGTCAAGTTACCCTGCGCCACGACTGTCTCCTTTCGGAAGTCTCGCAGGTTAGTATTTATGAAGGAGGAAGTGTTCATTCCAATGTAGATAGGACACCATAACAATTAGTTCAGCAGCCGGATAAAGATGACCAGTAGTTTAAAACTCCGATATTAGATGGTCAGTAAGTTTAAAAATCAGTTATTAGGTAGTCAAATAATTTAGCACTCACATATTAAACGACCAATAGTCTAGCATATTAAATAGTATTTTAGCACTCGGATATTAGATAGCCAATAATTTAGCATTTAGATCGTCAATAGATTGTCATTCAGATATTAAATTATCAATAGTTTAGCACTCGGATTATAGATGGTCAGTAGTTTAGCACTCGGATTATAGATGGTCAATTGTTTAGCATTCGGATAGTCAATAGTTTGGCATTCCGATATTAAATGATAAGTAGTTTAGCACTCGGATATTAGATCGTCAATAGTTTAGCATTTAGATCGTCAATAGTTTGGCATTTAAATATTAAATTGTCAATGGTTTAGCAATTGAATTTTAGATGGTCAGTAGTTTAGCACTCAAATTTTATATGGTCAGTAGTTTGCATTATCACCAAAAACAATTCAACAAAGTGACAACGTCTTCTTTTTCATATTTTTTTGTTCTCTTTCAATGGCGATTTTGATTAAATAAAAAAAAAACTCGATGGCAACTCAATTTGTTCTTAACGGCAAAGTCTTCGATCTGCGCTTCTGATTCTAGACACCAGAGCCTAATGAGCGGATCACCATCATTTTATTTTTTATTTTGTTTCAGCCTTTCAGTAATTCCCTTAAAATCGATGTTCAGTTGAATAAACCCGATATGAAGGAAAAACTTTGTTTTCTCTTCGTTTTTTTTTTTACGTACTAAATTTAAATGATTTATGCATAGAAAACCCACATTACTGACAAATGGATCAGCTATCGGTCCATATTCTGTTCACTTTAGATCCCCAAGTAGATGCTTAATGCTATTTGACATCAATGGTGGCAGCATCGATCTTTGTAAATTTAAGCTCAAAGCAGCAACACTTGAGATGGTCAAATAAACACACACCTTTATCGGGATGGACAATTTTATGATGATGTGGATTTTCGTCCGAGTTCGTAGCATAGTGGTTATTGGTACGGAAAGTAGAAATAGAGGTTACTGTATTCGTTTTTGTACAAATGCACTTAGAAAGTTGGGAATCCAACTCAACCCACTGTTAGGTGTTAATAGCAAATCAGACTGGGCTCTCTGGCCTTGGGGGGTAACCAGTCTAGGAGAAGGAAAAATCTGAAATCAAAAGCTGTTTTGCCCTAGGCACACCACTGCTGCTATAGTTGCAGCACATGTATCCTTCTCTTGCTCCTTTCTAACTGGTTCGTCCTTCTCTTCACTCTCCTCTAATCTTTTTACTCTTATGTAGCCCCCTGCACATCAGTGGCGTTACCGCCTTGCTCGGGGTGATATAATTAAAAAAAAGTGTCGCTCCGTACGATCTGACTCGTGATGACACATCTCTATCGAAGTTGTTTTTTATTTAAAATAGTGAGAGGAGCTCTACAGAGATTTCTTGAAACTTTGCCCGTGTGTCATTTCTCTTTTTGGTGGTTTGGCGATATTTTGCACGGGGGAATATACAAAAACGTGTTTAAATGTTGTTACAGCTTTGAAACTAGAGTGACGATGTCCATGATGGTAAATATTTAACGACAGATTTTCGTTCAAATTGTGTGTGTGTGTGTGTGTGTGTGTGTGTGTGTGTGTGTGTGTGTGTGTGTGTGTGTGTGTGAAAAGTTCCTTTAAACCAAATTCTTCTCGTCATAGATTCTCGAAAAGTTTGTCTTTGCTTAGTTTCGTATCCAAACGGGAAAAAGGGAATTTCTGAAGAAATAAAGGATTCATTCATTAATCTGACAGATTTTTCCCATTTTAAACATTATTTTTAGTGGATACCCACATTTGAGTAGACGCTCTGTTTATTTATTATTCAAGTTGGTAGAAAAAAAATATTTTTAAATGGTGTTCAATAAATTAATTGAGTGTCTAGTCAAATAAGAATATTCACTAAAACACACACACACACATATATATTGTAATGGTTGTTACAATGTTTTATAAATTCATAGTATCACTACACAAAGGTTTTCGCGTTTCGAAGCTGCGACGTGTGCTTCTCATCAGGTGATAAGTTGTGAAGTGATACTATGAATTTATAAACCATTGTAACAACCATTACAATATAATGCTCTACGTTGTATCGAGCACTCTTTATAAAATAAATGCATGAACAGTGGGTTCAAAACCTACATGTTCTATAACTTCTTTACAATATATATATATATATATTGTAATGGTTGTTACAATGGTTTGTAGTGATACTATGCTTTTATAAACCATTGTAACAACCATTACAATATAATGCTCTACGTTGTATCGAGCACTCTTTATAAAATAAATGCATGAACAGTGGGTTCAAAACCTACATGTTCTATAACTTCTTTATAATATATATATATATATATATATATATATATATATATATTGTAATGGTTGTTACAATGGTTTGTAGTGATACTATGCTTTTATAAACCATTGTAACAACCATTACAATATAATGCTCTACGTTGTATCGAGCATTCTTTATAAAAGTAAATGCATGAACAGTAGATAAAAAAACCTACGGGATCTACCACCTTGTTACTATATATATATATATATATATATATATATAATCTGCGTCCAGATGGTCACGGTTCATAGATACGACGTGCTTTAACCGAGTCAGCTATGAATAACTTTTGTCGATCAAACAAGTTTGAATAATGCCTTTAAGCGATATCCTTCCCGTCATAGACTCTCGAAATGTTCATATCTACTCAGTTTCGAATCCAAAAGTAAACAAAGCTTCAAAGTAATTAATGTTTTATTTATTAATCCGACAGATGTTTCCCACTTTGAACATTATTTTTAGTGGATGCCCACATTTGAGTAGACGCTCCGTTTAATTATTAAAAATATATTCATTTTCGTCTACTGCTCAAAATATTCCGGAAAAATTATCAAAGAAAAATATGCACTCTCCGCCAGAATTAGAACCTGCATTTCTTTGGGCAAAGGGAACAGTCGTTAGATCCGATGAGCTTTGACCGACTCAACCATGAAGAACATTTGCCGACCAAGTATAAACAAAGCAATTTTTAAAGAAGCAATGGATTTTTTTCGTGGCTCAAGTCGATGAAATGTTTGTCTGTGTATTCTTTTTACGTATGTATGTATGCATCTATCTATCTATCTATCTATCTATCTATCTATCTATCTATCTATCTATCTATGTCTGTTAATATCTATCTATCTATCTATCTATCTATCTATCTATCTATCTATCTATCTCATCCGTCTGTTAATATCTATCTATCTATCTATCTATCTATCTATCTATCTATCTCAGTCTGTTAATATCTATCTATCTATCTATCTATCTATCTATCTATCTATCTATCTATCTCTAGCTTTCACTCTCTCCCTCTGTGTGTGTGTGTGTGTGTGTGTGTGTGTGTGTGTGTGTGTGTGTGTGTGTGTGTGTGTGTGTGTGTGTGCATTTACGCAGCACATGTAATTTTGAATGTTATTACCTCTGCGGACGGATGATGGATAAATATACCAATATATAAGGACGGATGAATTCCGATACGTACGCACCGACGATTCCTTGTACATGCCCGCATCGGTACGCTTATATAGACACTATTTTTTACCATTCCAACTTTTTGTTTGTTCATTTTGGCACTTATTTCAGTCTTACATTTTTGGATATATTTCTTTCCATCGGACGAGCTGGGTAGCGGAGCGAATAGATACCGTCGATTGAACCATCACCGGCGACTCGTGGCTTAATCACATTGGTGACCTGTTCAGATGACTTGGGCGCAGAGCATTAAATAAAAAACGAAAGAGTGATCAGGGATTGGAGTATAATTCGCGAGAAGATTCGAATTTACTTGAAGGCATTAGGGATATTAAATGAAAAGAAGAAGAAGAAGAAGAAGAAGAAGAAGAAGAAGAAGAAGAAGAAGAAAAACAAGCAACAACAAAAAATATAAAAAAGGAAGGTCTTCGTTGAGAATGGGGAGTTGGATTATAAAAGGAATCAATAAGAGAGATATTATGTTCGATAGATGATTGACTAGCTTAAGATAAGTGTGGCAAAAGAATGCATCAGATGAAATTAACTCTCTATCAATGATTAAAAAGAACTATGAGACAGATAGATAGATAGATAGATAGATAGATAGATAGATAGATAGATATATTAACAGACTGAGATAGATAGATAGATAGATAGATATTAACAGACTGAGATAGATAGATAGATAGATAGATAGATAGATAGATAGATAGATAGATAGATATGAGCACACTCGGATAGATAGATAGATAGATAGATAGATAGATAGATAGATAGATATGAGCACACTCGGATAGATAGATAGATAGATAGATAGATAGATAGATAGATAGATATTAACAGACTGAGATAGATAGATAGATAGATAGATAGATAGATAGATAGATAGATAGATAGATATTTACAGACTGAGATAGATAGATAGTTAGATAGATATATAGATAGATATTAACAGACTGAGATAGATAGATAGATAGATAGATAGATAGATAGATAGATATTTAGATATTTACAGACTGAGATAGATAGATAGATAGTTAGATAGATATATAGATAGATAGATATTAACAGACTGAGATAGATAGATAGATAGATAGATAGATAGATAGATAGATAGATAGATAGATAGATAGATAGATAGATATTTACAGACTGAGATAGATAGATAGTTAGATAGATATATAGATAGATATTAACAGACTGAGATAGATAGATAGATAGATAGATAGATAGATAGATAGATAGATAGATATTTACAGACTGAGATAGATAGATAGTTAGATAGATATATAGATAGATAGATATTAACAGACTGAGATAGATAGATAGATAGATAGATAGATAGATAGATAGATAGATATAGATAGATAGATATTTACAGACTGAGATAGATAGATAGTTAGATAGATAGATATATAGATAGATATTAACAGACTGAGATAGATAGATAGATAGATAGATAGATAGATAGATAGATAGATAGATAGATAGATAGATAGATAGATAGATAGATAGTGAAAACATGGTAAACGGAAAAATGCATAAACGGAACAGAGAAAGTAAAGGGGGAAAGTACAAATATTCTGCAGCCGTAAAAATGAAGAAATAAACTGAATAAGAATGAAGACCAACTAAATCGGAGAAATGTTAAAAACGAAAAAGGGATCTAAATAAAGAACAAACGCTTCTTACTCTTTCTTGCAAACGTTATATTAAATAATGGCTGCCAACGTCAATCTTCTTTGTTTTCCTTTCGTTTTTTGTGTTTTTTGATTGTTCTGCTTCGTAAATATTCCATTCATATTTATCTCTACCTTTCCATATTTGTTTCTCTGTGATGTCATGGGAATTTTGTGCTTACTCTTTGCTTCAATGGAAACTGGTTATCTTAACCATCCTTCAGAAACAAGTAGAGACTGTGTTCGGCCGAGGTGGTTAAATTGACGGAGTGGGGATGAAATAGGCCGCCTCAGAAGACACAAATTCCAATTTGTCCCTGTAACGTGTATCTTTGTTTCTGATATTCACGGGCCTGCAACTTTCTTGCTTAGTCACTTGGATATTTGATTGAATTAGCTAAATCAGCGTTTATTACTTGGCCTTTAGTCCTTTTATTTATTTATTTATTTTTTGCATTCGAATATGATGATCGATCAGAGGATCGGTCTGCGTGGCACGTGACTCTTCACTGCTAACGACCACCTTCCTTTCTTCTGTTTTGATTTTCTTTCTTCCGTTTTACACTGTTTATATTCCTTCTTCTATTAGTATTATAATTATTGAGTGAGATAGCCACAAAGAAAGAAAGAAAGAAAGGAAGAAAGAAAGAAAGAAAGAAAGAAAGAAAAAGGAGATATGAAAAATGAAATAGGTAGAAAAAAGAAAGAAAAGGGAGATATGAAAAGAGAAAGAAAGAAAGAAAGAAAGAAAGAAAGAGATATGAAAAACAGTAAGTAGAGTAAAGAAAGAAAAAAAGACAGAAAAGAGATATGAAGAAAGAAAGAAAAAGAAAGAAAGAAAGAAAGAAAGGAAAGAAAGAAAGAAAGAAAGAAAGAAAAAGGAAAAAGATATGAAAAATGAAATAGGTAGAAAAAAGAAAGAAAAGGGAGATATGAAAAGAGAAAGAAAGAAAGAAAGAAAGAAAGAAAGAAGAGATATGAAAAACAGTAAGTAGAGTAAAGAAAGAAAAAAAAAAGAAAAGAGATATGAAGAAAGAAAGAAAAAGAAAGAAAGAAAGAAAGAAAGAAGAGCTATGAAAAACTGTACGTAGAGTAAAGAAAGAAAGAAAGAAAGAAAGAAAGAAAAGAGATATTAGAAAGAAAGAAAGAAAGAAAGAAAGAAAGAAATGAAAAGGGTATATGAGGAAAACAATAGGTAAAAGAAAGAAATTGAAGGGGGATATGAAAAGGAAAGAAAGTGTGGGTAGAAAAAAATGGAAATATTATGAAAGAAAGAAAGAAAGAAAGAAAGAAAGAATGGGAAAATGTGAAGATATAAGATAAATGAAACATTACGTGATATCGGTTGATTAATGATTAACGAGTTCAGCTCTGTTTGCAAAGTGTAACAGTCATAATATAAGTGTAACAGTCATAATATAAGTGTAACAGTCATAATATAAGTGTAACAGTCATAATATAAGTGTAACAGTCATACATACAAACAAGCAGGACAAGGTTATTATTATTTATTATAATTTTTAATAATTTTTTATTATTCCGATGGATGGTGTGTGACGCTTGGCATCACAGATACTAAGAGGGAAATAGAAAGAGCGAGAGACAGATTAAGAAAATGAAACGTAGAGAAAAAACAAGGGAGAGAGAAAAAGAGAGTGCAACAGAGAGTGGGATTAGATGGGGTCGGTCTTAAATAAAGGCATTTAAATCATGTTTCATAACCTAACAATTTCTTGAGGACCAATTCGCTCCTGAACGGCAAGTGAGCTTTTGAAAGTAAAATCTATCTATAATAAGTATAATTTTGTTGTAATATATTATAAATAAATAATGTCCTTCTAATCAAAAATGCTATTAAATACAGAGTGTGTTGACTGTACAAGAGAAGAAAAAGTAGAAGAGAGAGAAGGAAGACAAGGAGAGAGAGAGAGAGAGAGAGAGTAAAATAGAAAGAAAGAGAGGGACGTTGGGAGACAAAAAGAGTCTCTTTCCACATCCTGCAATGATAATCCTCCATTACTGCTGCTCATGCCACTGGGTGTCTGTTCAACTCTTTAAAGTGAAGCAACTGAGAAAAAAAAATCTAATAATTAATTAAATATTTATTGGAGCTCTTCTTAAATCCCCAGAAGGACACATGTACATATCAATACCTCCAATCAGTTAAGATCAAATAATATGAGAGCCAGACTTGGTGTAGTATTCATTATTATTAGTAGTAGTATTACGAGTAGACCCGTGCTATCAAAATGACGACAATATCTCTATGCCGTCTAAAATGACGTCAATACATATATATATATATATATATATATATATATATATATAGTACCTACTATTGAGTACCTTACATTAAGATATAAGAAAAACGAAAACAAAATAATCCAAACCCTTCAGCTTGATGGTAGGGATCTAGCTATTGGGCGCGTATAATGATATGCGCTAAAAGTCTGCATACTTACACCGAACGCCCATAGCACAGGGGTAGAGTCGGGTTTCAATCCTGGGTAAAAAAACAATCGGAGTCTAACCGTACTGATGAGCTGTGATACGGCGATACAGATCTGTCTACGGATGACAATATGTGTGTGTGTGTGTGCATATATATATATATATATATATATATATATATATATATAGAATAAAAAGTGTGAGAAGCCGTGAATGTTTTCTTTAAAGTGTATATTTATTGTTTTTGTAATTATACATGTTATGAAACATTAATTGTCCATAATGTTGTTTGTGACACTACACGTGTTTCGGGTCTAAAATTGACACTCTTCAGGCGAATAAATTTGTAGTTTTTACGTTTGAGTTTCTTCGAATATCTGATCGCGAGTTTGTTGCTTTATAAAGTTAATAGGAAGGATATTTTATTCCCCTCGTTTCATTATAATTAAATCTTTTATTTCCCACTTCCCCTTCCTATTAACTTTATAAAGCAACAAACTCGCGACCAGATATTCGAAGAAACTCAAACGTAAAAACCACAAATTTATTCGCCTGAAGAGAGTCAGTTTTAGACTCGAAACACGTGTAGCGTCACAAATACCATTATGGACAATTAATGTTTCATAACATGTATAATTACAGAAACAATAAGTATACACTTTAAAGAAAACGTTCACGGCCTTCTCACCCTTTTTATTCTGTACTAATTACTCTCGTTGGAACAACCCTATTTCTTTATTCGATATATATATATATATATATATATATATATATATATATATTCTGTGACTTTTATCGTTACATAGCAATGTTTTATGTCAACACAAGATAAAAATCATCTTTGATGGTGGATGTCCTTCTGTTAACGTCCTTGTAACCTCTCTGAAGATGGCTCATGTAAGCCGAAACCTTAGAACCAGCATAATAATAAAAATATCTAAATGTTGGACAATTTTTGTCTTTATGTTCACCTGAAATTAAAACACAAATACAATTTTTAGAATGGTTCATGATTAAACATAATAGACATTCATTGTCTTTTACATTTAACAGTATATGTATAGAAAAAATCTAGTAATTTAGCCAGGTTTCACTCGGGTAATTTAAGGAATAATAAGAATTAAAAAAAACATATGATGAATTTACATAGCAAATATTTACACAACGTCCACCTTCGTCACTTTTATAGATATAGATAACAATGTAGAATGTCTGTATTGGATTAGGGTTGGAAGGGGAGGGGCTGGGGCAACATATATATAGATAATATAAAGTGAGGTTTTCGATTCTATATTATAATCAATACATAAACTGATCCCTGACTTTATGGGGTGATAATATATGCTTTTCTACCTCTAATTTTGGCTTTCTCAAAGATTTTAAAGTTTCGTTAGCGTTCTCAAATTTTGATCTAAATCTGAGCGCCAACCCCTCTCGAGCTATATATATATATATATATATATATATATATATATATATATAAATGAGATGATATATATATATAGCTATATATATATATAAATGAGATTATATATATATATAGCTATATATATATATATATATATATATAAATGAGATGATATATATATATATAGCTATATATATATATATATATATAAATAAATGAGATGATATATATATATATATATTTATATATATATATATATATATATAATAAAACCGACTCTGTACGTATTCTAATCTTAAAATGTTACACAAGTAATTTTTAAAGACCACGAATAACCAGCAGAATCTAACTCCGTTATTGTCCTCGGCTATAGAGCTTTGGACAAAGAGGGGAAAAAAAAGAAAACTGCGTAGGACCGACAATACATACAGTTCTTCACAGCAAAGAAAAAAAAGCCCTCAAACGGAACGAACCACCAGGAAAGAAAAGTGCTCGATACTAAACTAACCAAAAAGGGTTAACAAAAAGGCAGTCACGCAGAGCAAAAACACACGATCTTGCGATTTTTTTCGTATATATATATATATATATATATATATATATATCATAATTTTGCAAGGGAGGCAAAAGTTTATTATGACATTAAAAAGAATAAGATTAAATTTATTTACCATAATTTTAGAACAAACACTAAAAGAAATGAAGTGAAAAAGATAAGAACACAGCCGATCGGTTTCGCCCTCATCTTACTGAGCCAAAACGTGGGATTGTATGTTATAAATTTACATGAAATTGGTAAAAGGAAATTACTAAAAATGGAAAAAGATTTAGATGGAAATCACTTTTAGTCCAAACAAACACTCCTTTGTTTATACACCGAACGTAAATTGTTTCCAACGTCTTCAAATGATGGTTCGTCCGAGCACGACTTAAGTTGATAAATATGTCAGTGCTAAATTTTACGGCACAAGTTAGATTATTTATGTAATGCGATATTTATTCGTACAAAAGTACAAAATGTGGCACATGGCCATAAAAGGGTGTGGGGGAAGGTTGGTCAACATTGTCTCTCCTATACCTAGCTAAACACTTCCACGGCCCTAGTACTCATTAACAATTTGCACATTCACCACAAGAACCCATCCATCACCTCCCAATCCATCACAATACCACAATACCACATATTTACAAAGGGCACATAACAAAGGGAAGCAAATCCATGACATTAAAATTGCTATTATATAGAATAATGAAATATATTCAAAAGATTTAATTATAATGAAATAAGGAGAGGGAGAATAAAAATACACCAAAAGAACTAAAATACAATAGAATTTTAAAACTAAAGTAAACAAATGTTAGGATGACCCGTCCATCCCACAAAATCAAGAGTGGGGATTATTTATGTAATGCTCAGCAATCGAAAACCCGTATGTATGGCTAAGGTCGTCACCCAATTGGAACGTTTCATTACTAATTTTCATAGGTACATGTTGCTGCATTCTATTATCTAACCGCTGGGTTGTTCTACTTATGTAGTCAGCACCGCAACTACATATAAATTGATAACGTTATTAATATGGTGGGGAGACAGAACATCCTTACGGGCAGAATCAAAAATAGATCTAATTGTAAATACAACACTCACTTTCGCAGAGAAATAGCAATTCTCTACTGCAGAAGAAATTTGCTTGGTGAATTTCTCACTTATTCTACCTAACCACGGCATACGAACATAAATAGGGTATTTATTCAACATGGCAAGTTTAGTTTCTGAAAACTTCAAGATTTTCCTACTAATTACGGGCCTAATCACATCCAGAGGAAACCCATTATTCGACAAGTTTTTGTTAATCTTTTTAATTTCCTCATCCAATTTTGATATTGAGCAAATCATTAAGGCTCTATGTGATGCCACTGTTGCAAATTTTCAAAACAATGGAAAAATTTGAATTTCGTGTGTTGATAAAGCATTGTTTTCTGATCGGAAAAGTACTGTTCAAGCAAAGCAATGGCTTGATAAGTGTTATTCGGACTCTGCTCCGTCGGAAACAACGGTAAAGAGGTGGAATGCTGATTTTAAACGCGGTCGTACAGACAAAATTGATGCTAAAAAGATCAAGTAGCCCAAAATCGGAAGTTGTCCCGGAAAACACCAAAAAAAAAAAAAAAAAAATTCAACAAATTCGTGTTGGCTGATCGTAAATTGAAGTTGCGTGATATAGCAAGGGCGTTGAACACATCAGAAGGCAGTGTATTAACCATTTTACATGAACATTTGTCATTGAGAAAGCTGTGTTCAAAGTGGGTGCCGCGTTTGCTCACAGTTGATTAAAAACAACAACGCTTTAACGATTCAGAGCATTGTCTGCAACTGTTTCAACGCACCAAGACGGGGTTTTTGCGTAAATATGTGGCAATGGATGAAGCAGAGATCCAGTACTTCATTCCGGAGTCAAATTGACGGTCAGTTGAGTGGACAGCAGCAGGTGAAAGCCGTTCAAAGCGACCAAAGACGTAAGCATCAGCAGACAAGCTTTTCGCCTCCATATTTTGGGATGCGCAGGATATTTTGTTCATCGATTACCTTGAGAAAAGAAAAACCACGAATCGCGAATATTATATAATATCATTGGTGCGTTTGAAGGAAGAAATCGCCAAAAAACAGTCACAAATGAAGAAGGAAAAAGTGATCTTTTTGTTTGAAAATCTCAGAAGAATGCTACAGGGAAAGAGATTTGGCTCCAATGAAGAAGTGATATCGGAAACTGAGGTTTATTTTGTGTCCAAAAACAAAGCGTTCTACAAAAAGATATTGAATCGTTAGAGAAGCGTTGGAATCAGTGTATCATCCTACAAGAAGACTATGTTGATGAATAATGTCGAATTTTGCCTAAAATATGTTGTTTTAATAGTTAGACCCGGGATTTATTGGGTGATGTGTTAAACCAACTTTCCTGGCGGTAGACCAAGCAGTAAATTTATATGTAAGCTTTCCACTTCATGCCGATGCAAAATGAACTCCTTATCCCAAAAATTCAGACGGAAATTTTAAGATCATTAACTTTACTTTCATTATTCAATGGAAGTATTTTTTCTGGCAGTACTGCCATATCTATGAGATCATGTTTGTATTCATCAGTATAGTATATAAATTCTAATATTTTGTTAGTATCAATGGTAAAATCCCACAGATTAGTGAGCGACTATTTGCACGATGAATGAGATCAGTGAGTCGGGATATCCAAAGCAACGGTTCGGGCTTCGCCATTCTTGTCAAGAGCTCGGTATATGTACTCGGTAATGGTCGTTAGCATATCAGCAGTAGACCTGGTGAAGCAAAACCCGTACTGTTTGTCAGAGAGAAGCCTGTGGGCCGTGAGATGCTGAATCACCTCGGCGTTGATAATGGCTTCGAAAATTTTGCCGAAGATCGGAAGGAGACTAATAGGACGCTAATTGGCGGGGTCTGAGGGTTCGCCAGAATTCTTAAATATGTGATAAAAATTCAATAGGATATATCCAGAGCCTTCTCACGACTTGGAAAGACCCATACCTTATTGTCCATATCTTAAGGAGTGTAGCTGTATTCACCACGCTTAGCCAGTTGCCCAATAAAATATCACTAGAACAGATCTAGAACCATCTGAATCTTTGGAAGGACCAATAAGTGATTGACCATGTCTTCAGGGGTGTAGCTTTACTCACTACACTTAACCAAGAACATATCTAGAACATTCTCAATATTTGGAAGGAACCTTGACTATATTTTCAAGCATGTTACCTTATTTATTACTAACCAATTGCGATGCTATTTAGCACATAGTTGAAAGTTTTGGGTTCAGAGTTTCCTTTTACTAAACCGGTTGTCCCGCAAAGCTATGGGACTCAGTCTGTCTTGCGTAGATAAATTGACCCGGAGAGAGAAAGGATACATCTATACCTTGCCCAATGGTATTTGCACGTAATTAACGAATTCAACTGAAATTCGAAATAGGTTTTTCTGATTCATTTATCTGAATCGCTCAACAGTGCCTCTACCCGTAACAACTGCAACCGGTAAAAAAAGCTACTTGTTACGAAAGCCACAGATACAGCACCTTACTTGATGAAGCTTTGCCTCTTTACTACTCGTTTTTTTTGTTTTTTTTTTTTTCAGGTCTACCAGAGTGGGACAGCTTGTAAGAATCACATTCAGTACCTCTGTATGGCTTAATGAGACAACAAGCGTTCTAATCCATACACTACACCAAGTATTCCTTCTTCATCTTCTTAAATGTAATATTCTATTTTCCTTTTCTTTATTGTTTTTATTTTTTATTTTTTATTTAACTGTTTCCTTTTAATCTTGTTTAACGTATATTTATTTTTTTTTCTTTCTCGCAAATAAATGTTTTTTTTATTCTATTATTTTCCTCCAAGTGCGTTCCTATTTTCTTTACAATCTTCCCGCTTCAACATTCCCACTAAAGCCGCAATGTAATCAGCCAATGGGGACGTCAGTATAATCTCCAAACTCGGTATCAGACATCAACTAAAAAAGCAACCCACTTTATTTCTTGTTCCTCCCCATGTTCGAGATTCTCATAGAATCCGCAATACTTCGTTCTGTTTTAATCAACATAAAAGGTAATAAATGTCAATTGACTATGTACAGGCCCATCAACAAAAAAGGGGCCAACCGTAGTGCGCTGATGAGCATACTTGTCTTATAGGCCGAATCGCTTGTGGAATGAACTCAGTTTTTAACTGAGGCCCTCAGACCGTGGCCTTCAGCCAGATAAAAATTGAGATGGCATAGGGTGTTGCCTATTTCAAATGACTGTCGGTGGCCAACGAGAACAAGTCAAATCGATAATTTCTAATACTGATTTCAAGTCAGGAAGAGCTTCACTTTTAGAAAATTAGCGTAAAATATTTTTCCATTATTGATTTTGCGTTGCAGTGAACTGTTTAGTAAAAGTATTTATTTAATTCCCATACACTATCTATCTATCTATCTATCTATCTATCTATCTATCTATCTATCTATCTGAGTCTGTTCATTATCTATCTATCTATCTATCTATCTATCTATCTATCTGAGTCTGTTCAGATCTAGCTAACTACCAATCTCTCTCTTTCTTTATATATATATATATATATATATATATATATATATATATATCGGTGTTCATATCTAACTACCTGAGTATGTTCATATCTATCGATCTCAGTTTTCTATCTATCTATCTATCTATCTATCTATCTATCTATCTATCTGAGTCTGTTCTCATCTAGCTAACTACCAATCTCTCTCTCTCTCTCTCTCTCTCTCTATATATATATATATATATATATATATATATATATCATTGTTTATATCTAACTACCTGAGTATGTTCCTATCTATCGTTCTCAGTTTTCTTTCTATCTATCTATCTATCTATCTATCTATCTATCTATCTATCTATCTATCATACTGTTCATATCTATCTGAATATGTTTATATCTATCGGTCACAGTGTTATATCTATCTATCTATCTATCTATCTATCTATCTATCTATCTATCTATCTATCTATCTATCTATCTGAGTCTGTTCATTATCTATCTATCTATCTATCTATCTATCTATCTATCTGAGTCTGTTCAGATCTAGCTAACTACCAATCTCTCTCTTTCTTTATATATATATATATATATATATATATATATATATATATATATCGGTGTTCATATCTAACTACCTGAGTATGTTCATATCTATCGATCTCAGTTTTCTATCTATCTATCTATCTATCTATCTATCTATCTATCTATCTATCTATCTGAGTCTGTTCTCATCTAGCTAACTACCAATCTCTCTCTCTCTCTCTCTCTCTCTCTCTCTATATATATATATATATATATATATATATATATATATCATTGTTTATATCTAACTACTTGAGTATGTTCCTATCTATCGTTCTCAGTTTTCTTTCTATCTATCTATCTATCTATCTATCTATCTATCTATCTATCTATCTATCTATCATACTGTTCATATCTATCTGAATATGTTTATATCTATCGGTCACAGTGTTATATCTATCTATCTATCTATCTATCTATCTATCTATCTATCTATCTATCTATCTATCTAAGGCTTTCTCTGTCTGTTAGAATCCCTTGATATCTAACACTTTTTTCATATCAACCATATTATCTTCATAACAATTTATACATTTTTAGTTAATTCTTTTTCTATATTTATCGGGAAAGTATGGTGAATATCAGAAATAGGCTATTTTACCCGAAAGACCGCCGTTTTTAAGTTGCATCAGAAAGATAGCGTTTACAAAATTCATCGGCAAACGCCCATGCTATATTCGGTTCGAGTGTGCTTTTCAGATATCCCAAATATCGATGCAACATCCCAAATATCGATGCAACATCCCAAATATCGATGCAACATCTTATGTGTGTGTGTGTGTGTGTGTGTGTGTGTGTGTGTGCGTGCGCGTGCGTGCGTGCGTGCGTGTGTGGTGGTATAAGTGTGTGCGTGCGTTTGTTTTATGTGTATGTGCCTGTGTTAAAATTCAATACAATAGACGCTCTCACACCCTGACTGAGCACTCTGGAAGAATGGTAGACTTAGTAGCTACTCTAACATCTACGCATCGTTCATTCAGTAATTAATTAGAACACTCTTAGTTACTGGGGTGTGTCCACATGGTATATAACACGCTAAAAGTCTGCCTCCTTCTACCGAGCGCCTATAGCTCATAGATAGAATCGCCAACTGACGTCAATTCGGTTGCTAAAAGCAATCGGATGTCTAACCGTACTGATGAGCTGTGATGCAGCGAAACAGATCTGTCTGCGGATGACTATATATTATATTATATTATATTATATTATATATATATATATATTGTTCATTAATTATATTATATTATATTATATTATATTATATATATATATTGTTAATTCATTATATTATATATATATATTGTTATATATATATATTGTTCATTCATTATATTATATATATAGTCATTCACTATATTATATTATACATATATATTGTTCATTCATTATATTATATTATATATATATATATATATATATATATATATATATATATATATATATATATATATATATATATATATATATATAGTCATTCATTATATTATATTATACATATATATTGTTCATTCAACACTTTTGAATTTTGAAATTTTATTTTAATTTGATTTATATATTTTTTTTTTTTCTGGGGTCAATAAACCATTGCTCAGTGTAATATAATAGAGCTATTAAGTATATACTAATAAATATACATATTATCCAACTTTTATAGCACGACTGGGAGTTTCATGCCCTATGCAATCAGCAGGTGCATATTATCAACTGACCGTCGCGAGATTTGAATTACTGGTTCGCACGATGTTAGCGTAGTTATATATTACAATACTGCAATGATACTTTTTAATTTGGAAGTTTTACATTTTATAATTTCTTTTCATTTAAACTTGAAATTAAAAAGTAAAAACTAAAACAACTCATAAAAACTAAAACTAAAACACAACCAAACTAAACTAAACTAAAACACAATCACACACATACACTACCGGCCACAATGATTAGGCCACCCCAGTTTTGTTTTTTTTAATGATGTATTTCATACTATGTTTAGTATTTATTGCCAAGTGAATAATTCTAAAAGAAAAGAAAATAGTTCTTTTGTTAATACTGCACAATAACATGTGCATCAGATGAACTGTTTTGGTGTCCAGTTTTTGTGCTCTTTTCCCCATGCTAAACTTTTCTTCTTATTGGCTGGCTGAAGCAAAGGCTTCATGGCTGCCTTTTAACATTTTGCAAAGTAATAATAACAAAAGAACCATTCTATTTTCATTTAGAATTATCCACTGGGCAATAAATACTAAAAATTGTATGAAATACATCATTTAAAAAAAAAACTGGGGTGGCCAAATAATTATGGCCGATAGTGCACACACACACACACACACACACAGAGAGAATTCGAGCAAGAAAATCTATACACACTTCAGGAAATGTAAAAAAATTATAGATATTGTAATATTAAATTTATTAAGACATCACGGTATTAATGCAAGTTAGCTGACGACAACGGTGGACTAATGCTTGGTCCACGTTGACCAAAGAGTCCTGTCTTTTAATATCTTGTGTAAGGGTCGTCATCTATCGAGATAATATCGTACTACATTAAACAATGTTATCGCAGTTTGATAAAACTACGAAATACATTTTTTCCTTTCTTTCCTGGATTAAGATATACATTTTTTTAGCGGACTCTATGTGTGATCAGTAAGGGATTCGAGATTATTTTCACATTCTTCCCCCAACAACTTTCCTTCGGTTTATTCAATCACATCGGCAGAACACAGTGTTGGAAATATTAACTTGAATTATTTATTAGCTAAAAGCATTACCATTACTTATTAATTACTAGCAGTATAGCCCGGCGTTGCTCGGGTGTAATGAAATCTTTAAAACTAATCCATGGTCCTGAAGCTCAGACTCTTTGGACGTTGGCACGAAAGACTAAAATGCAATAGTTGTTTCCAGTTAAAGCGAAACCGTAGACTGAAAGAAAAATGAATGGATGTAAGTCAAATTTTCATTTCCTGGTATCGATATCAAATAAGATTTTTTTCGTCGTAAACTGAATTTTGAAGGCTAAATAAATAAGTCCTCTGAATAAATGGTATCATGGCTTAGAGTAAGAACTACAATTATACCTACTTAAAGCCAAACCCGAAGCAAAAACTAAAATAAAAGGGCTGAAAAAATTACAGACATACAGGTAGATAAACAAATACACACACAAACATCTTGCCTTTTTTATATATATATATATATATATATATATATATATATATATATATATATACAGAGAGAGAGAGAGAGAGAGAGAGTGACATTATCGATCTTCTGCAGTGTTGTAAGAACTGCAACCTTGAATCTTCTGAGTATCGTTTCTTATGTCTTTGTCTATGAGTGTATCAAATTTGATTAAAATCGGACCACTCTTTCTATAACCCGATTTTTTCGATTATCGATTTTCGATATTTATCGGGGATACGTCAACACAAAACCTAGCTAAGAACACTTGCAGACGCTTATGGTACAACTGTGTAAATTTTCAAGAAAATCGATTCTGCCGTTTCGGAATCTATAGGTAACGGATACACTCACACACACACACACACACACAGAGAGAGAGAGAGAGAGAGAGAGAGAGAGAGAGAGAGAGAGACAAAGTTCCATTTATAAATAAGTTTAGATTAACCAGTATTTCTTTCGTCTTAAATTTAGTTGCTTTTTAAAAGAAATAACTAGGTCATTTTTCCACGCTAATTTTTAGAAATGTTATCATGAATTTATTATTAGAGGAATTATTGTGATTAATTTTTGGCTAACATCTTCCTTCATCTTCTTAACTGGTTTTTGTTGAAACTAACAATAAACACATACATAAAGTGTCCGCCGAAAAATGCACACCCGCTTCAGCAAAGGGAAAACTTATATAAATATATTGTAAGGCTAAATTTATTTAGATATGTCGAGATTAATACAAATTACATTTAGACTCTACAATCACAAGAGATGCTCAAAATGGTGGCATTTAGCTTCCAGACATGTATTAGTACAGCAAATTACTGTTTGAACAACGGAGGCAAAAATGTCCAATGGGATTGCTTCACATACATTTTCAATTTCTTCTCTAAGTGCACGAATGAAGTCGGTTTTCTGCAATGCACAACATCCTTTAGGACTTGTTGATGCTATAGCCATGAGGGTAATGTCATCGGTCGGGAAAATATAGTACTACAGTAAACAGTGTTATTGCAATTTGATAAAACTACGAAGAGCAAGTTTTTTCCTTCCTGAATCGTGTATACTTTCTTCTAGCAGATTATATATATATATATATATATATATATATATATATATATATATATATATATATTATCTAAAATATAATTTAGAATAAATATTCACAGCTCTATATTTTTTATATATCGAGCACTGTTTTTCTTCGTTCCTTATTCACTCGGATATATATATATATATATATTTTATCTAAAATATAATTTAGAATAAATATTCACAGCTCAATATTTTTTATATATCGAGCACTGTTTTTCTTCGTTCCTTATTCACTCGGATATATATATATATATATATCAGTCAGTTAAGTTTCATACGTGATACACGCTTTGGACGGTCATGTCTTAAAAATGACATGACTGACTGGGCAGGAAATTATCCCGCAGCAGGTTGCCATTGCTTTTTGCGGTAGACTGGTTGCCAACCAAGGCTATAGAACCCAATCTGTCCTGGAAAGAGACTGATTAATATTTTTCCCAAGGGTATTTGTACTTAAGTGAATGCAAGGAATTCAACTAGAATTCTAACTCGGCTGCCTGATTTGTTGTTTCGAGCGGATATCCACTACATCACAACTCACATCCATATATATATATATATATATACATATATATATATATATTGTTAAAATTCGGTATGTTTATGTGAGAAAATATTGGAAATTATCTGATTTAGATTTTATTGAAGGGTAAAGCAGAGAAATACCATGAAATCTTGATACCATGTTCAAACTCTCTTTGTCTCTCTATATATTTATATTTTATTATAATATATATTTATGATTTTTTGTTATATTTTGTATTCTGAAAATATTTTTCCTTGTTCATATTTGATATTACTGAGTGTTGACTTTTTACTTTTATTAGTAATCATCCACATGTAAAAAAGGAATAAATTAAGGAAAACATTACTAATAAAAAAAGAATCAAACAATTTGAACACTTAATAATATCAACTAAGATATATATGATGCGGGAAAAGAAACTGCTAGCATAGAACTTACGGCTACATCTAACCAGCTCAACTGTAATTTGATGAGATCTCGACGCCAGTATATTATTGTGCTTAAATTTCAAAATTCTAGGTAACAGAGTTCGTTCAAAAAATTGTCATGAAAGTTTTTATAAAAATAAAATGCTTACGGCCTATCACGTTGAATACATCGGTTCTCGCTCGATCACCGAAGTCAAGCAACGTTGAGCCTGGTCAGTACTTAGATGGAAGTAAATAAGTATACTGGTGTGTATAAACGCAGTATACACACCGAGATATATATATATTGTTTATATGTCTGTATTTTTTTCACCCCTTTTATTTTAGTTTTTGCTTTTAGTTTTGGCTTTAAGTGGGTATAATTGTAGTTCTTAGTCTAAGCCATGATACCATTTACTCAGAGGGCTTATTTAGCCTTCAAAATTCAGTTTACGACGAATATATATATATATATATATATATATATATATATATATATATATAAAAATTGGAACTCGGCTCACCGATTTCCCCCTCCAAGCCGACATCCACCGCACCCCAACGCACATCCGTGAATGCTAACAGCACCTGGTATTCCCAAGTGGTCACCCACCTAAGTACTGACCAGGCTCAACGTTGCTTAACTTCGGTGATCGAGCGGGAACCGGTGTATCCAACGTGACATGACCGTTATAGTCGAGCACGCTGCATTTACTTGCGCACTGGTACCCTTGGGAAAGGTATTAATCCGTTCGTTCCCTCCAATTATGGGTTAAATAATTGAGGTCTGCTGTTCGTGCGATCTGTGGCAGTCATCTGCACCAATTGTTTGTTATCAGCAGTTCCAAGAAGTGTGGATGGTACTACACAATGCCTTCACCACTATAAACAAATCTCTGTGTGGTTGTCTTGCTGGAAAAAGGTTGGACCCTCATACGTTGAAAGCGACGGGAGAATCCATTATATATATATATATATATATATATATATATATATATATATATATATATATCACGTGTTAACAGAATAGTGCTCAATTTAAGATGACATAGCTATGTAGGAGATATTAATAATATACATTATTTCCTTCGTCTAAAGGACACATTTCATCGTAGGTGGACATCAGTGGAGGACATACTGGAATATAATCTAGAGTATTCCACTATCATTCCATTGTCCTCATATCTTATTGTTATTGCGTCAATTACCTTTGCCAAGGCTTACGGCCTATCACTTTGAATACACCGGTTCTCACTCGATCACCAAAATTAAGCACCATTGAGCCTGGTCAGTATTTAGATGGGTGACCGCTTGGGAATACCAGGTGCTGTAAGCGTTTAGTGACGGATGTGCGTTGTGGTGCAGTGGATATCGGCTCGGAAAGAGAAATCGGTGAGCCGAGTTCGAATTCCAGTTGAATACCACTTAAGCACTGGTACCCTTGGGAAAGGTATTAATTCGTCCCTTCTCTCCAGTTATGGGTTAAATAACAAGGGTAGGACTTGGGAACACTGCCCTTAAAAAACAAATCCCAATGAATCTTGATACTCGAAAAAGAAAGTATTACTAGACACAAAACTTAAATAAAAGCCAACAATTCATTGTTGAAAGAAAAAAGTATTACCAGCAATAAATAAATAAAATTTAGTTGGTAATAAATGACCCGTCGAGGTTGATATGCCATAAAAACAAACCAACCAACCAAATATAAAAAAACAGCACAGAAAACATTGTTAAGGCAGTGAATAAGTGACGGAAGCCGAGTCGTGAGACGAAGGAACAACAATATTGCTGATTATTCTTTGAATTTCATCAAAGAACTTTATGAAAAGGACCACCGAACTATATGTGGCAGAAATGTTCTCAGCATTGAAGAATGGTAGATATGTAAGATAGATTATGGAGAAAAATTGTCTCGTCTGACAAAGTGAACCGACTTTCTTAGCAGCTGACCTCGCAATGAATTCAATATATATATATATATATATATATATATATATATATATATATATATATATATATATATATATATATCAGCTTATATTTAATGTTTATAAAAATTGACACATAAAGCAGAAGAAAGAAGCTCTCTTTGTGGAACGAACTCATTACATAATGAATACGTGGGAAATGAAGATGATTCAATCTTATGGATACAGCAGATCGGAACTTTGCCGTAAAGATCTGAGATGGTTGCACAAAAGAAATTAGTCTGTGGGAACATTTTCGAGCTAATTAGGGATAAAGTAACGAGAGGCGTGCGACGTTGGATCTTTGGAAAAGAAATTGAAGGGTGGAAAATAAAGCACTTTTCACAAACAAGTAAAGTGATGGTTAGACAGCTCCAACTCAATCTAATTTCATGTACAATTAAAGAGAGCCGTCAAACCTTTGATAAGGCAATGCCAGTATCATCTCAGCAATTAGCAAGAGATGATTATTAAAATGAGAAAAGATGACTGCAATGAACTGACCGCTCTCAAAAGTAAAAATACAAAAAAAAAAAAAAAAAATGAACTCTACCGGTCTCAAAATTAAATATACACACTTAAAATTAAACAAGGGAGATAATTCAGTATTTAAAATTGTCTAGGTGTATTAATTCAGTACTTGGAATCTGAAAGGAAAAGATTAAATTTTATTAATAAAATCGGAAAATTACCCCAAAAATTTATCCCGCATCGATTAGAACCCAAAATTTAATCAGTTCGCTGCCAACATTTGAGTTTGAACGTGATTCACCAGAGAACAAGCATTGTCGACTTCGTTTTGATATAATTAGAGGAATCTGAGATTTCTGGGACATTTAATGAGAAAAGAGGGCTTGGAGAATATGATATTCACAGGACATATAAAAGGAAAGAAGAAAAAGAAAAAGCAACACGTAACATATTTGATGGGCTTGAGCAAATGGATGGCAGACAGGGCTAACAAGAGGAAGGGTTTTAAGAGGTACAATGGATAAAGAGATGTGGAAGGTTATGATTGCTTACAGATAATGGAAAATGTTTAGACATAGGATAGAAAATGTAACACTGAAATCCAAATATTTATTGGAATATTAAAAATGCCTTCCAAACTCTAAGTACTCAGAAACAGATTAATTCCAGTAAAAACAAATAAAATGTTATTAAGCTAACATGTAATATTAATCCCCCGATATGGCATTGAATGTGTCCGGTTAATTATGTCCGGTAGTGTATAATGAGGAAAGAGGACTTTGAGAATTTGATACTCACGGGACATATCTAAAGCAAGACATGCTAGAAGAATCAGTGAGTCGTCTTCTCGACGACATTAACTGAATGAATACCAGAACAGGGAGTGGGAGAGATGTAAAAAGCAAACAATATTAAGAAATAAAAACGTTAGAATTTTTTGAAGAGCTTTGACCGTTCACATCCTGAAAAAAAACACAACATACAGAAGAAAAAAAAAAAGAATAAGAAAACAGATGATTCTCAAGTGTAGCTGAGAGGGAGAACAAAAATCTGCCTCTGTAATGCCAAAGATTCATTGAATATCGCTACTTTCAAAGACGCGATGGCCGACATAACGAGAACCACCTCAGCAGGGCCGACTCTTCTCGAAGCTGAGGATAGTTATACTGGATAGCACATTCTATTTTTTATTTAACATACTGATTTTTTGCTTGAATAACTTCTTTTTCAGATCATATATTGTTCACAACTGCTTGGCACACCCTGAGAGATACAAAAGAATATCCTAATAAAACTTGGAGATTTTACAAATACGTGTTCATTGTTTCTGATAGATAGATAGATAGATAGATAGATAGATAGATAGATAGATAGATAGATATGCACAGACACAGATAGATAGATAGATAGATAGATAGATAGATAGATAGATATACATACACAGACATAGATAGATAGATAGATAGATAGATAGATAGATAGATAGATAGATAGATAGATAGATAGATCTGCACAGAAACAGATAGATAGATAGATAGATAGATAGATAGATAGATAGATAGATAGATAGATAGATAGATAGATAGATAATGAATGTTTTAAGAGCTGCTTTGTCTGTTAAAATGATTACATAATCCTTCATGGACCGAAAGCTTGAATAGAAATTACTGAAATGTCCAATGATGAGTTATTCTCTTTCCTCAACACAAAGATTTTTAATCTTCGCCCTGTTGGCCGCTCCCTGCCTCCATAGACGATGATCGAAAGTAGGCCCTACGAACCAGGACCATAAACCTTTCCTTAAATGTCTTTATTCGACCTTTTTATGTTCAAAATTTGATACTGTTTTATATGTATTTATGCTTAAGATATACGAGAAGTTTGATTTCTGAAGGCAAAACTATAGATCACTACCAGGAACATTCTATGTCAAATATCGCCTTAACTTACTGGCCTTTGGGCAAATGGCAGCCAATGAAGATGCGATATTTATCTAACATTATAAAAGTAGAGGATATGTATTGAAAGATAATTTATATGTGTGAAGATACATGGGTGCGTTCAAGTAACACACACACACACACACACACACACATATATATATATATATATATATATATATAGTCATCCGCAGACAGATCTGTTTCGCTGTATCACAGCTCATCAGTACGGTTAGACTCCGATTGCTATATATATATATATATATATATATATATATATATATATATAAGGAAGGAAGAAAATTTTACAACGTCCAGAACATTAATTTAAAACAGTGCTTGATATATAATATAGAGCTGTTAATATTTATTATAAATTATATTTTAGAACATGTACAAATTTTGAAGTTGAAAATAACTTAAAAAAAAAAAAACGTTATATTCAACTTCAAAATTTGTCCACGTTGTAAAATATAATTTATAATATATATGTAATCTAAACTTATTTATAAATGGAACTTTGTCTGTGTGTGTGTGTCTGTGTGTGTGTGTCCGTTACCTATAGATTCCGAAATGGCTGAACTGATTTTCTTGAAAATTTACACAGTTGTACTATAAGCATCTGCGAGTGTTCTTAGCTAGGTTTTGTGTCGAGGTACCCCTCGATAAATATCAAAAATCGATAATCGACAAAATCGGGTTATAGAAGGAGTGATCCGATTTTAATCAAATTTGATACACGCATAGACAAAGACATAAGAAACGATATTCAGATGTTTCAAGGTTGCAGTTCTTACAATAGTGCAGAAAATCGATAATATATATATAAAAACTTTGATTACACCCGAGCAACGCCGGGCTATACTGCTAATATATATATATATATATATATATATATATATATATATATATATATATATACATTTTAAAACAGTTTCCACTTCTGTGATATATGCGTTACTGTTAAGAAATGAATTGAGTGCTTTCAGTGACTGGCGTGTGTATACACTGTTTATATACAACACGTTAAAATTTTTCTTCTCTGATTCAAGGCACCTATGGTTTAGGGGTAGCAACTGCGACTGAGACCAAATCGGTCAAGTTTCGATCCCGACCAGAAGCAAGTGGATGCGTCTAGCCACACTGATAAGCTGTGATACAGTGCAACAGGTTTGTATGTGGATGACTAATATATTGTATATATATATATATATATATATATATATATATATATATATATATATAATGTATTCGGTATACACACGCACATACACAATATATAATATCATGAACAATATTGGCGAAAAAATGTATGACATAGTGGAATAAGTTTACTTCCGACATCAGAACTTCATCGGACTTAAATAGGCGCACAGCAGGTGGATGTTGGGAATTTTAGATCTTTTTTGTTTTTAGAATTTTTTGTTATATCTATCCGATTTCAGTTAAATTCTTATTCATTTTGTTTCCATCATTTTTGCTAGTAGATATCTAACGCTGTTATAGTAGAAGATCTATTTTTTCCTTTTTTATCATTTCACCCCAACCAAGGCGAGACCGCCACTAGTGCGCATGGGTTTACAGTTAGGGAAAAGGCAGTGTTTATCGAGGAAAGAATAGAAAGATTAATGGGATTCAAGAAGACAGAATATGGCAACTGACGTTGCATTTAAATTTTGGGAAATTTTATATATCAGGGAAGCAAGGAAACAGAAGACGTTTCCACAGAAACGCGAAAAAAGCAACTATTGGAATAGAAGAGGCGGTTGCATTTTAGCTATTTCAAATGTAAATGGGTGGAACCTAGATGCCAATCTAGTCAGTCAGTCAGTTAAGTGCCATACGTGATACACGCTTGGGCGATCATGTCTCGAAAGAGACATGACGGACTGGCCAGAAGATTATTCCGCAGTAGGTTGCCATTGCTTTCTGCGGTAGACTGGTTGCCGACCAAGGCTATAGAACCCAATCCGTCCTGCTATTTAACCCATAACTGGAAGGAATAGACGGATTAATACTTTTCCCAAGGCTATTTGCGCGTAAGTGAATACAATGGGGAAAAAAGCCCGTTAAAAATGTTGTCATGAAGTTTTTTGTAGAAAAGACAGAGTGAAGCCACGTCACGTCGGTGAGAAAGTGATTGAATTCAAGATGCCAAGTCAGGATCGATTAAATTGCAGATCTATCAAGAATGGTGAAATATTGTATGATCCGGGGCTTAAACTGATGTGAAAAGAACTGCGTGAGAGTAGAGTAGAAAGAGAGATGAACAAGATACAAAAGATGTCGGAGAAAAGATGGCAGCCAAGGCGATAAGAGATGGCAATTAACATTGCATTTAAACTCTTGGAGATTGTAGCTATCAGGGAAGTAAGTATAAGGAAGGGAGTTCGACAGGCGGAAAGTGCGAGAAAAGATGTTGGTAGAGTAGAAGCTGCGGTTACATTTGATTGGTTTCACTGTAAAAGGGTGGGATCTAGCTGCCAGTCTAGTAACTCGAGTAAATTAATGTAGAAGGGGCACCAGTGAGCTAAGCTCGTCGGAGCAGAAGCCGTGAAAGTATTTGTAGAAGAGACATAGGGAAGCAACATTACGTCGGTGCGAAAGTGACTGCAGCTGCGCTACCAGATCGGGATCGATCATGCCACATTTTTGAGATCTCCACTTCATGATCTTATAAAATATGTTTGATCTTTTTTTTTCTCAGAAATGATTAATAAAAATGTTATGAAGCCATTTTTGAATGTTTTTTAATCATTTCACCCCTATCAAGGCAGTTTTACTGCCACTACTGTGCAGGGGGTTACATAGAAGGAAAATGATGAGAAAGAGGAAGAAATTATAGGGGGTGTCAGAGAATGGGTAAGAGAAGAACGAGAATACTTGTGTGATGAGAGTAGAGTGGGCGGAGAAAAGAACATGATTCAAAGGATGCGAATCATAGAGATAGAAAATGACAATTGACCTTACATTTAAATTCTTGGAGATTGTAGCTGTCGGGGAAGCAAGTATATGGAAGAAAATTCCCCGGTAGAAAGTGCGACAAAAGAAGCGATAGAGCAGAATTTGCGGTTACATTTTATTGGTTTCCCTGTAAAAGTATGGGATTTAGTTGCCAGTCTAGTAGCTCGAGTAAATTAATGCAGAAGGGGCACCAGTGAGCTAAGCTCGTCGGAGCAGAAGCCGTGAAAGTATTTGTAGAAGAGACACAGAGAAGCAACATCACGTCGGTGAGAAAGCGACCGAAGTCGAGAGGCCAAGTCAGGATCGATTAAATTGTAGATCTATCACAAACGGTGAAATGTTGCATGATCCAGCGCTTAAATTTACTGTAGATGACCTTGCAATCAATGCAATCTCTAGATATTTATGTGCTATTAAATTGTTTCCTCCTTTGATCTGAGTAAGATTTTTATATGTCGATACTGTGTTCAGTCTCGTTACGGTGTGCAACCAACGCATTCGATTATTTCTAAAATTCTAAAAACCTTCTAAAAGGATGAATGGATTCCTTAATTATTAATCCGATTAAATTCAGCGCTTTAAACCTTACCTTAATTGGATACCCATATTTGTGTAGACGTTCATAATAGACATTCATTGTCTCTTATATTTAACAGTATAAGTTTAGAAAATTGTAGAACAGTATATTTATTTATTTTCGTCTAATTGCCTGAATTGAATATTCGAGAAATGTTATTAACGGAAAATATTCACTCTTGGAAGCCGAAAAAAAAAAAAAACCACGCACGCATATGAAATTTCTGACCAGCTCACCGACTACTTATCTATATATACACACGATATTTTGTACATCAGAAAAACAAACGGATCCCGAAATGTAAAATCACAAGCTTATTCGCCTGAAGAGAGTCAACTTTAGACTCGAAACACGTGCAGCGACACAATACCATTATGGACACTTATTATAACATACTAGAAGCAAGTGATATTCATATAATAACAACAATAAATCTACATTTTAAACAAAACGTTCACGGCTTCTCGCACTTTTTTCTTCTATACCAATTTCTCTCGGAACACCCCCTATTTTTGTTATATATATATATATATATATATATATATATATATATATATATATATATATTTTAATTCAGATACTTCAATCCAAGGGAAAAAAGCAGGAAAGTAAATTCCAAAAAACCCGATCCTAATTAATATTAAAAATTTATTTTAATATTAAAAAATGGTACAGGAAGAGAGCTCCATGTAATAAAATATTACAGAGCAAATATATATTAAAAAAGGATTAATTCAAAGATGTTGAATGGCCATTCAACATCTTTGAAAATAATCCTTTTTTAATATATATATATATATATATATATATATATATATATATATATATATATATATATATGGTGGAGTGAAATAAAGACAGACTAAGTAAATAAGGGAAATTGTTCAGTATTGAAAGAAAGAGTGCATAGGATTAAGAAGCGGAGATAAGAGAAAGGGAATGAAACAACAAAACAAAGAGAGAGACCGGAAGATGGAGAATGGGAGAATAAAATAAAAGAGAAAGGATAAAGAAAGGAAAAGAAAGAGCGGAGGAAAGTGAGTTAAAACAGGAAACGCGGAAATAAGAAAGAAAGAAAGAAAGAAAGAAAGAAAGAAAGAAAGAAAAGGAAGATATAAAAAAACAGTAGGTAGAGAAACGAAAGAAAAAATGAAAGAAAGAAAAGAGATATTTTTTTTTTTTATAAGCGTTTCACCCCGAGCAAGGCATGTCACTGCCACTACTGTGCAGGGGGCTACGTAAAGATATTATGAAAAAAGAAAAAAAGATAGATAATGACAAAATGAAATAAAAGATAAAAGATAAAGAAAGGAAAAGAAACTGCAGAAGAAAGTGTGTTAAAAACAGGAAATAAGGAAATCAAAAAGAAAGAATGAAAGAAAGAATGGAAGAAAGAAATTACAAAATTTAAACAGTAGGTAAAAAAAGGAAGAAAATAGAGATATTATGAAAAGAGAAAGCACAAGAAAGAAAGAAAGAAAGAAGGAAAAAATGAGATATGAAGAAGAGTAGGTAGAGAAAAGAAAGAAAGAAAAAAGAAAGAGAGAAAGAAAAGAGATATTATGAAGAAAGAAAAAAGATGATAAAATAAAATAGAAAAAGTAAAGAAAGGAAAAAAACTACAGAAGAAAGTGAGTTAAAAAAAACAGAAAATGAGGAAATCGAAAAGAAAGAAAGAATGAAAGAAAGAAAGAATATAGGAGATATGAAAAGCAATAGGCAGAGAAAAGAAAGAAAGAAAGAAAGAAAGAAAGAAAGAAAGAAAGAAAAGTGATACTATGGAAAAAAGAAAAGGAGTGGGGAATGGAAGAATAAAATAAAAGAGAAAAGATGAAAAAAAGAAAAAGAAAGTACAGAATAAAGGAATAATTAATTTGGAAGAAAATAAATTTAGTAAAGAAAAGATAGAAAAAGATAAATGTAATGACGAAAAAAGGAAAGCGATATAATTGTTGCAAAAAGAAAGAAATGAAATAAAGAAGAGGTTAAAAAAAGAAAAGTAAAAGAAAAGAAAGCAAAAATAGACATGAAAATGAGCGAATGAAAGAAAAGGGAAAGAAATGAATGAGCAAATGAATGGATGATGGAAGAAGAGAAATGAGATATTTAGAAAGAGAAACAGAGAAAAAAAGAAAAATTATGGAAAAAGGTTATAATAAAAATGTTTGAATGAAAAGAAAAAGTATATGAAGTAGAGAAAATAAACAGGTTAAAAGTAAGCATAGGAGAAGAACAAAAGAAAGAAAAAAGAATAGAAGAACTGATAAAGAGAAAGAAAGAAACAAACAAACAAACAAAGAAAAAGAAAGAGAGGGAATAGTATATAATGAAAATAAGATAGCAGAAAAGAAAAAGTGATGAAAGAGAAAGAGAAGAACCTGAAGAAAGAAATGAAAATGAGAAAGAAAAAAGAAAGAAAGAAAGACCTAGAGAGTGGAATGAAAGAGAAGGTAAGAGACAAGGAAATTAAAAGCAACAAAGAAAGTCAGGAAGTGCGTCAACAATAAAAATATCAACAAGAGCTTGAGGTAAAGTTTTACTGAACTTCCGGTAACAAAA
This sequence comes from Ascarosepion bandense, assembly GCA_037127315.1. Taxonomy (NCBI): domain Eukaryota; kingdom Metazoa; phylum Mollusca; class Cephalopoda; order Sepiida; family Sepiidae; genus Ascarosepion; species Ascarosepion bandense. The sequence continues at coordinate 97,412 of JBBBDQ010001464.1, read as the reverse complement.
TGGTGGAAAACGCAAACATCGCATTATGATTGAATCGTTGATAAAATATTCCGGCGTCCTGTTTTGCAGCTCGCACGTTTTCGTTCGCAAATTTGATTACTGAAATTCAGTTTATCAAGTGTCAGGGAGAATATTGCGTAACTGTCAGAGGCGCCGGGCAGTAGAAAAAGGCGTGAGAATATCGACTGACATGTGCCAAGTGTCATCCCTTTATGCACTACGGCCGACTAGGCTATTGATAATAGAGATCTATTCTGATAGTTACACATATTATTATTATTATTATTATTATTATTATTATTATTATTATTATGAAAATGGTAATGTTATTCTAGACTTTATCGTATTTATATCTCGCATTAATTATTACTGACATCGTTTCTGTTATTGATATTGTTTTGGCTATTATTATTATTATTATTATTATTATTATTACGGTCATTATTAGTGTTCATTATTTTTCAATATTTTTTTTTATCGATACCTCGATTAGAGATATGATCTTTCATATAATTTTTCTTGTTGATAATATTTTTTGAATTTTTTTCTCAGTATTTGGTATAATTACCATCATTAATATTTTTCTTCAGACAATTTGATGATGATATCGTTATTAATAATAATAATAATAATAATAATAATTATTATTATTATTATTATTATTATTATTATTATTATTATTATTATTATTTTCACTTATTGAGTTTGCTTCGTTTTTCAACTTTTGCTCAACAGTTATTTATTTTCTGTTCTTTCTCGTTATCTCATACCACTGTTTCTTTTACTTCTTTTCTCATTTTCATTCACTTTCTTCCTCTCTCCACACACACACACACACACACACACACACACACACACACACACATATATATATATATATATATATATATATATATATATATCTTTCTGTATATGCGTCTCTCTTTCTCTCTCACTCAAATGCTCCCTCCCTAACTTTACTAATTTCTCTCGTTGCCTCTTTCTCCTTTCTCGTTCTGTTTCTAAGGGTCTATTGTTCTTTCCCTCGTTTTCTTTCTCTTATAATCTTTTAATCTGAATAAGAATGGAAGAGAAAGAAGGAAAGAAAAGAAAAGCAAGAAAAGAAAAGAAAGAAAGGAAAAAACGAAAAGTGGATAAGAAAAAAAAGACTATTAAGATAAGCTAATAAGTGAGAGACGAAAGGAGAAGAAACGAAAAAGAGGATAATGAATGAAGAAAATATCATACTGAAAAAGAAGGTAAAAAAAAGAATAAGTGACAAACTGAAGAACAGAGAAGAAGTAGACATAGGAAGTTGAAAGAGAAAGAAAAAAAATGAAGAAAATTGTAAGATCAATAAATAAATAAATCTATAAAGAAAATGAAAGAAAAGAGAATCGAGGGAAATAAGAAAGAAAGATATGGAGGAGAACAACAGCGAGAAAAGAAAATGTACATTATGATATTAAATAGTAGAAATAAGAAGATAAAGAAGAAAGAATGAAGAAAAAAGAAAGAAAAAAGAAAGATAAAAAGAAAGAAGTGTATCCTGAAAATTGTAAGATCAGTGAAAAAAGAAAATATACATTATATTAAATAAAAGAAAAGAAAAGAAAGAAGAAAAGAAAGAAAGAAAGAAAGAAAGAGGGAATATAGGAAAAAGAAAGAAATAATAAAATACTTACTCACTCATGCACAAACCCTCTCTCTCTCTCTCTCTCTCTATCTATCTATCTATCTATCTATCTTACTGTCTTGAAGTAACCGAAATGTGATCCCATAGAAGGATGCTGAAAATACCATAGACCAAAAACATGAGCAACGATTAGTTTTTACAAAAGTCAGTTAAGTGCTATACATGATACACGCTTTGGGCGATCATGTCTCGAAAGAGACAATGACTTACTGGGCAGAAGATTATCCTGCAGTAGGTTGCCATTGCTTTCTGCGGTAGAATGGTTGCCAGCCAAGGCTGTCCTATTATTTAACCTATAACTGGAGGGAAAAAACGGGTTAATAAATTTCTCAAGGGTATTTGAGAGTAAATGAATGCGAGGAATTCAACTGGAATTCGAACTCGGCTCCCCGATTTCTCGTTCCTGCTGGGATTACGTATTGTTGTAAAAATTATATATATATATATATATATATATATATATATATATATACGAGTACATAATAAGCATTCGAAAGAGAAAAGAAAAAGGTTTGACAGTATTTTCCGAAGTCGATATCCATTGCACCACAAACCACACCCCTTTTAAAGAAGAAGGAAACGAAAAGACATATATATATATATATTCGGTCGCTAACGCGGTGTGACGTCATAGAACTGCATTACAAATTTACGAACTGCGTCTGCTATTCGGTGACTATTATCGTGTTTTATGTCAGCACAAGATAAAATCCTTTTTTATGGTTAATGTCTTTACGTTAACGTCCCTGTAACCTCTCTGAAGATGGCTCATGTGAACCGAAAGCTTAGAACCAGCATAATAAAATAAAATTTAAATGTTGGAAAATTTTTGTTTTTATTTTCACCTAAAATTAAAGCCAAAATACGATGTTTACATCGGCTCATGATAAAACGTAATAGACATTCATTTTCTCTTATATTTAACAGTATAAGTTTAGAAAATTATCTGCTGCCTCTATATACTATATATATATATATATATATATATATATATATATTGTTTTTGGTTATAATAAAATTAAACCAGTACACAGTTGTATTAAAAAGTGTTCAATACAATTATACTGTAGAACATTGCAACATAAATTACCTATGAGGTTCATACAACCATAGATGAAAACGTTATAATTTCTTCTTAAAAATGCGCGTTTAAAAATTCCCCGTTACGTAAGCGTTCTTTAAAAAATAAATAAATAAATAAAAACGGTAAAAAAAAAAGAGCCGGTAAAATCAGTTATTGCAAATCGTCTGAAGACGCCACATGGTAGACACTCAGGTTGCGTAATAACAAATGAAGAATATATATATATATATATATATATATATATATATATTGTAACAAAGTTGTGGAACTCGTAGGTCTTTTAACCTGCTGTTCATGTATTTACTTTTATAAAGAATGCTCGATACAAACGTAGACCTATATATTGTAATAGTTGTTACAATGGTTTATAAATTCATAGTATCACTACACAAAAATTTTCGCGTTTCGAAGCTAACCTTGTATTTTGGTTGTCTCTCTTCGGGTGAAAATAAACAAATAAGTAAATAAACAAATGGTAATTAATCAAAATACAAATATGGTAAAAAAAAAAAACAATTTAAAAAGAAAAACCCTTCTAACCATAAATTATGTGAAACAGCTCGCAAATAGTCAACTACTGAAGAATGCTCGTTAAAGGATGCCACAAAGTTTTTAAGCATCTCATTTACGCCCAGGCAATTCTTGGCGCTCTTGATATTTTGGTAAGCTGCTCTTAACTTTAGAAATTTGGATTTCTTGTTAAGTCCTGTTTTCTTTTAAGAGCGTTTACGAATTTCTATGTTGTGGGATGATGGGATGACACTGCAATAATGCATTATGTTTTCCTTCGAGGGCGTTATTAGTTCTAGGTTTATTGGCATTGACTCTTTCCAAGCAAAACCACATTCGTATTTCGAACAGGTATTTCGAATAATTATCATTAAGTGTAATTGTTCTTTCTTTTGATTTAAACTACTTACAATTAGAATAAATGGTTTTCGAATAATTGTTTTTGAACAGTTGTTTTCGAACAATTTCTCGATACTCATCTTTCTTTCTTTCTTTCTTTCTTTCTTTCTTCTTCTTTCTTTTCTTTAATATCATAATGTATGTTTTCTTTTCTCACTTTTCTCCTCCAGATCTCTCTTATTTCCCTCGCTTCTCTTTTCTTTCTTTTTTAATTATACATTTATTTAATGATCTTACAATTTTCTCGATACATTTCTTTCTTTCTTTCCTCTTTCTTTCCTCTTCCTATATTTCCTCTTTCTTTCTTTTTTTCTTTCTTTCTTTTCGTTCTTATTCTGTTTAATACAATGTATGATTTCTTTTATCACTGTTCTTACACTTTTCTCGATACATGTCTTTCTTTCTTTCTTTCTTTCTTTCTTGCTTTCTGCCTTTCTTTTTTCTTTCTTTCTTCTTTCTTTCTCTCTTTCTTTTTTTTAATTTTTTATTCTTTCTTTCTGTTTCTTATATTTTCTCTTTCTTTCTTTCTTTTTTTGTTTTTTCTATTTAATATAATGTATGTTTTTTGTTCTCACTGAACTTACAATTTTCTCGATAAACTTCTTTCTTTCTTTTATTCTTTCTTTCTTTTATTCTTTCTTTCTTTTATTCTTTCTTTCCTCTTTCTATAGTTTTTTCTTATTTCATTCTTTCTTTCTTTTCTTGTTTTTTTCTATTTAATATAATGTATGTTTTTCTCACTGAACTTACAATTTTCTCGATACACTTCTTTCTTTCTTTCTTTTTTCTTTCTTGCTTTCTTTCTTATTTTGTCATTCTTTCTTTCTTTTACTCTTTCTTTCTTTTATTCTTTCTTTCCTCTTTCTTTAGTTTCTCCTTCTTTCATTTATTCTTTCTTTTCTTGTTTTTTCTATTTAATATAATGTATGTTTTCTTTTCTCACTGATCTTACAATTTTCTCGATACGCATTTTTCTTTCTTTCCTTCTTTCTTTTTTATTTCTTCTTTCTTTTTTATTTCTTCTTTCTTTCTTTAATTTTTTTATACTTTCTTTCCTTTTCTTATATTTTTTCCTTTCTTTCTTTTCTTGTTTTTTTCTATTTAATGTAATATATATTTTTGTTCTCACTGAACTTACAATTTTCTCGATTCACTTCTTTCTTTCTTTCTTTCTTTCTTTCTTATTTCGTCATTCTTTCTTTCTTTTATTCTCTCTTTTATTTTTTTTATATTTCCTCTTTCATTCTTTCTTTCTTTTCTTATTTTTTCTATTTGATATAATCTGTTTTCTTTTCTCGCTGAACTTACAATTTTCACGATACACATTTTTCTTTCTTTTTTTATTCTTTCATTCTTACTTTCTTTCTTTTATTCTTTCTTTCTTTTATTCTATATTTTCTCTTTCTTTCTTTCTTTCCTCTTTATCTTCTTATTTCTTCTATTTAATATTATAATGTACAATTTCTTTTCTCGCTGTTGTTCCCCTTTAGATCTTTCTTATTTCCCTCGCTTCTATTTTCTTTCTTTTTATTTATATTTTTATACAGTGATCTTACGATTTTCTTCATTTTTTCTTTCTTTCAACTTCCTATGTCTTCTTCTCCGTTCGTCAGTTTGTCGTTTATTCTTTTTTCCTTCTTTTTCAGTACGCTTTTTTCTTCACTCATTATCTTCTTTTTCGTTTCTTATTTCGTCTCCTACTTATTAGTTTACATTAATAGTCTTTCTTTTCTCATCTACTTTTCGTTTCTTCTTTCTTATCTTTCTTTCTTTTCAGTCCTTATTCTTCGTTCCCTTTAAATCTTCATTCTTCTTTTCCACTCGTCTTCTGTCTTTTTACTTTTGTATGTTCCTTGTGGTGCAGTGGATATCGACTCAGAACGAGAAATCGGAGAGCCGAGTTCAAATTCCAGTTTAATTTGTTGCATTCACTTACGCGCAAATACTCTTGGGAAATGTGTTAATCCGTCTCTTCCTTCTAGGTATGGGTTAAATAACTGAACAGATTTGGTTCTCTATCCTTGGCTGGTAACTAGTCTACCGCAGAAAGCAATGGTAACCTACTCCGGGATAATCTTTTGCACAGTCAGTCATATCTCTTTCAAGACATGATCGCCCAAACGTGTATCACGTATGGCACTTAACTGACTGATTTCCTCACCCACTTTATTTAAACGTAGTCATCCTTCTGTTTTTTTTTTGTTTCTTTCTTTTTTGCCTTTGTAATTTTGTTTCTTTGTTTCTACATTTATTGTTTTATTTTTCTTATGTTTTCTTTTCTCTTTCTTTTATTCTTTCTTCTTCTTTCTCCGTTTCTTATTCTTAGTCTCTTCTTTCTCTTTTCTTGTTTCTTTTCCTCTTTTTTTCCTTTTCTGACTTTTGTTTCATTTTGCTTTGACTTTTTTTTCTTCAGTTTACTTTTATCTTTTCTTCTTTCTTTTCCTCCTTTCTTTTAAAAAATTCCCGCTTTTCACATTCGCTAAATCTACCACACTGTGACTTTTAATATTTGGAATTCAAATATTATATTTGACTGGTCTATATATGTATAGACGACCAGCCCACCTAGAAAGTCACCTTTTTATTTGCTGAATATTTACCCCCATTCGAATACAGATGCCTTGTAGTGGGTATGACGATAAACTAAATCCGGCTATAATTCCTTCGATCGAGAGATTTTGAGGAGCATGAGGCCACTTCTTGTTTTTCCAAGGTTTACTCTGAACAAGAGTCGTGGCACCTATTAAAGTTCTGTCAATGTGGAAATAGGGAACCCCAAAAATGCGGTCAAAACATGAAAATATAAAAACAAATTAGAAAAATTACAAGGAATTCTTTTTCAGAGTAAATAGAAATTAAAAATTACCAGGACACAAAAAAAAAAAAAAAAATACCAAATCTCAGAAATTTTGGAATTAAATGATCCGGATACTAAAATCAAAGTGGTGCAGAAATTTAAATACCCGGGAAATTTAAATACCCGGGAAGTGTTCTAACAGAAAATAGAATGTGTGACATTGAGATCCAAAGACGTATTGGCATGGCCAAGGTTGCATTCCAGAAGCCGAATAAAGTATTGAGAGACAAGAAAATTTCGCAGGAAACAAAGAAGAGAGTACTAGATTATTATGTGATGTCTGTTCTTCAATATGGCAGCGAATGCTGGACAGTCTCATCGAAGATGAAGGAAAGACTTGAAGCAACCGAAATGTGGTTCTACAGAAGGAAGCTAGGGATAGCAACGACGAAGTTTTGGAGAGGATAGACACACAACAAAAAAAAGAACTGATACTTAACATCGAGAAAAGACAGTTTTTGGGTCATGTTGTGGTACAGTGGATATCGAATCAGAACGACAGATCGGGGTAACGAGTTCAAATTCTAATTGCAATGGCAACCTACTGCAGGATAATCTTCTGCCCAGTCTCTTTTGAGACATGATCATCCAAAGCGTGTACCACGTGTGGCACTTAACTGACTGAATGAGAAAGGAAGGCTTCGAAAAATTGATACTGACGGGACGGATAGTGAGGAAGAATGACAAGGAAAAGCAACGCATGACATACTTAATGGACTTGAGCAGATAGATGTTGGAGCGGGATATCCAGAGAAATGTCGTTAAGAGCAACAAGGAGTAGGAAGATGTGGAAGGCTATGATAGCCTTCGTCATGAAGGAACACACCACATAAAATAAGAAGAAGGAGGAGGAGTTGATATGTCGTTAAACAAAACAAACCAAATACTGACGTCAACTGGAAATATACAACTGCCTCGGCCGTGCTGCTTTCATTCTTCATCTTTCTACATATTTTGCATTCCCTTTTCTTAAAACTTCTTCGTCTGATTCAACTTCAGTGTTATTTATTGTCTGTCCTTATCGCCCTCCCCACCATTGCTCACTTTCTATTCTTCTGCCAATTGTTTTAATGGCTTCTCATTAGATTTCCACGCCTTGACTCGCCTATTTTTACGTTTTTCAAGTTGCACAATCAAGATTCGGATGAATGCAGTTGGTGCGGTTTCGCGTCGCATTCCCACCTCCCATTCGGAAATTTATATCGTCTGTTTTAGCACCCCAACCCTGATAACTGTTTGTCTATGACTTCTACTACGCAATCCGTCCACCATCTTTATTTTGTTCTTTGTTGTTTTCTAATGTTTTTTAATTCCTTATTTTACTTTCTCTTTTAAATCTATTCTTATATGTACAGGGTGTCCATAAAGTCCGTGTGTACTTTAAAAAATTTAAAACTTTATTTGTATTTGTGATTGAAATAATCTGTAAAAATGTTATAAAGTTTAATGTACTTAGTTTTAAGTATAGTTATCAAATCTAAATCTAAACTTATTTATAAATTGAACTTTGTGTGTGTGTATGTGTGTGTGTGTCTGTGTGTGTATCCGTTACCTATAGACTCCGAAACGGCTGAACTAATTTTCTTGAAAATTTACACAGTTGTACTATAAGCATCTGCAAGTGTTCTTAGCTAGGTTTTGTGTCGAGGTACCCCTCGATAAATATCGATAATCGATAATCGAAAAAATCGGGTTATAGAAGGAGTAGTCCCATTTTAATCAAATTTGATACACTCAAAGGCACAGACATAAGAAACGATATTCAGAAGTTTCAAAGTTGCAGTTCTTACAATAGTGCAGAAAATCGATAATATATATATATATATATATATAAGGCAAGATGCTTGTGTGTGTCTGTTTATCTACCTGTATGTCTGTATTTTTTTCAGCCCTTTTATTTTAGTTTTTGCTTTGGGTATGGCTCTAAGTAAATATAATTGTAGTTCTTAGTCTCAGCCATGATACCGTTTACTCAGAGGACTTATTTAGCCTTCAAAATCCAGTTTGCGACGAAAAAACCTTATTTGATATCTATACCAGGAAATCAAAATTTGACTTACATCCATTCATTTTTCTTTCAGTCTGCGGTTTCTCTTTAACTGGAAACAACTATTCGTTTTTAGTCTTTCGTGCCAACGTCGAAAGAGCCTGAGCTCCAGGATCATGGATTAGTTTTAAAGCTTTCATTACACCGGGGTATACTGCTAGTTCAATAATCAAATAAAAGGAAGGTTACTGGAAACTTACCATCAATCGTCAAGAAAATTTCAGCAAGCAGCTTGTGAGAAAAACTGCTAATAGTCTAAGCTTTGAATCGCATTCAATGGGAAACTCTTATTTCAAGGTTAGTCCATTAACTCAGTAGAAGTAATTCTAACTGTCGTTGTGTAGAAGTCTATGATGAGGTTTATGTTATTTGCATGCGTGACAAGATACAGATTGGATTAAGACCCAAACTTCTACGCTCAAGATTTCACCCTAAGTAAGATCATAATGCCGCTAATGTGGAAGGGGTTTCTGGGAGAATAACACTAGAAATAACCGGAAATACAAGCCTAAGTAGAAACGAACAGGCACAAGTAAAATGTCACCCTCTTCTATTCTTTCAGGATGTAGGCGATCATGGCCTTCCACGTCTCCCTATCCCTGGTGGCTCTTAGCCACGCTTTCTGCTGTAATATCTCGAAGCTCCCACACTGTAATCCCCCTGCCCAGACCCTTCAAATATGTTATCCGCTGCTTTCCGCTGTCTCTTCTTCCCCTCTATCTAGGCTGTCAGTATCAGGTTCTCCAAGACGTCCTTTCTCATTGCATGTCCCAAGAATTCAGTTGTCTCCTCCTTCCACTCAATATTAATTTCCTTTTAGTTGCCATTCGTTCCTCATCATTAACTTCATGCTCAGTCCATGGTATCTGCAGCATCCTTCTGTAGAACCACATTTCCGCTGTTTCAAGATTTTCCTTCATCTTCGATGATATTGTTCAACATTCACTGTCGTACTGAAGAAGTGACATCACATCGCAATCCAGTACTCTCCTCTTTGTTTCTAGTGAAAGTTTACTGTGTCTTAGTACTTTACTCAGCTTCTGGAACGCGTCTTTCGCCATGTCAATTCGCCTTCGGATTTCGATACAGAGAAAAACATACTAGGTGATAGAGTAACTGCGAGTTTAAAACACTGGACCAGTTAGTGCAGACATAAAGTACTAACATGTGAAAGAGACGATATATCTTTAGACATGTACAGTAGAATAAGACAAAATTGACTCCCGTATATTAAATTAAATTCTAATATGATTATTATTACCTTATGGAAACAGGGCTAGCAATAACTGAGCAGTACTAAAAAGAGACTAAGTCGATATATTTCTAGACATGGACAGTGGAATGAGACAAAACTGAATCCCGTATATTAAATTAAATTCTAATATGATTATTATTACCTTTTGGAAACAGGGCTAGCAATAACTGAACAGTACTAAAAAGAGACTAAGTTGAGATATTTCTAGACATGGACAGTGGAATAACAGTCTACCTCAGTAGATTAGATTACATTCCAATATCATTATTGCCACGTGGAAAATGGGCTAGCAATACCTGAACAGTATTAAAAAAGGAAACAAAACAAAATATCCCTGAACATAGACAGCAGAATAAGAAAATATACTGCTTTAGACATAATAAAGCGTTGAGTTTAAAATTTCCTGTTGGCATACACCTAATGACGATGGAGAGACACAACAGTTGAAACGTCGTGCTAGTAATAACAATTATCGGGATGCAAATAGTGCAAATAACGATGACTCCTGATCTATCTTGATAAAACAAAATCTGCCCAACCGTTACATTGATTGTATAAGGAGACGGGATAGTTCATTGAGTTCGCCAGAACTCATGTTACGAGACATTTTGTTAATAAGAGCACTTCAAAGATAAGGTTTAGCAATGATAATTAATTGAAATATATGCACCAATAAATCGGATGAAGTCATTTAATATATATACAATTACAAGGTTTTGAGTTATCTGGCTTAGAATGTTCATTCGTTGGAACAGTCAATATAACTCGTAATTATTATATCGGGTAATGTATAATTTAAAAGTTATACTGTTCACGAATGGGCACTTTGACGTGACGTAATGATTATTCCCCATATTTTAGGCCTTGTGCGACTTCTAAACTACGCTTAGTAAATCCCTGGTGATATTTTGACTGATGATAGGATTGTCTCGCTGGATTAAATGCGCCTGAATAGTGAATACGATCACCACAGGATACCCTATACTTTCGGCCTTGTGGCATTTCTAAGGTACGATAAATAAACCACTGAAAATATTTCGACATGATTTAATGGTTAGTGGGCTTGTCTCGCTGGATCAATTCTGACTGAATAGTGAGATCGATTGTGTCACATCTAAGCTACGCTTAGGAAAAACTATACAATCTACAAGTGAACTTCCTCTGCCTAGAAGTAGACTCTCTGACGTGTTACTAGCAGTATAGCCCGGCGTTGCTCGGGTGTAATGAAAGCTTTAAAACTAATCCATGATCCTCTTTGGACATTCGCACGAAAGACTAAAAAGTAATAGTTGTTTCTAGATAAATCGAAACCGTAGACTGAAAGAAAAATGAATGGATGTAAGTCAAATTTTGATTTCCTGGTATCGATATCAAATACGTTTTTTCGGCGTAAACTGAATTTTGAAGGCTAAGTATGTCCTCTGAGTAAATGGTATCAAGGCTGAGACTAAGAACTACAATTATACATACGTAGAGCCAAACCCGAAGTAAAAACTAAAATAAAAGGGCTGAAAAAAATACAGACATACAGGCAGATAAACAGACACACACACAAACACCTTGCCTTTTATATATATATATTATCAATTTTCTGCACTAATGTAAGAACCTTAACCTTGAAACTTCGGAATATCGTTTCTTATGTTTTTGTCTATGAGTGTATCAAATTTGATTAAAATCGGGCCACTCCTTCTATAACCCGCTTTTTCGATTATCGATTTTCGATATTTATCGGGGGTACCTCGACAGAAAACCTACCTAAAAACACTCGCAGACACTTGTAGTACAACTGTGTAAATTTTCAAGAAAATCGGTTCAGCCTTTTCGGAGTCTATAGGTAACGGACACACACACACACACAGACAAAGTTCAATTTATAAATAAGTTTAGATGGCCAGAGCGTGTTCATATGACTGAGCAAAATAAAACGTGCCTGTGGATCCCAGATACCGTGTAGTGTCTGCCAAAAGAAAAAAAGGAAGATGACGGCTTCTGCACAGCCTGGTGGCTGGTAAAGGCTTTAATCTTTGTAGGAATGTATATTTATTGTTGATAATACATCAAATGTGGCACATTTTTTAATCGTTTCACCCCAAGCAAGGCGGTAAAGCCACTGATGCGCAGGGGGCTACGTAAGAGAGAAAAATTAGATAGGAGGAGAGTAAAGAAAAAGATGAAACTATTACAGGCAGTGTCAGAGAAATGGGGCAAGAGAAGGATGGGAATACAGGTGTGATGATAGTTGCAAAGGTAGAAAAAAAGGAAAAGCTATACAGAGAGATGTAGAAAGGACTGAAGTCAAGTGGTTAAGAGATGGGTACTGACATTGCGTTTAAATTCCTGGAGGTTGTAGTCGTCAGGAAAGCAAGAATATAAAAGATAGTTCCACAGGCGGGAAATGCGAGAAAAAAGCTGATGGAGTAGAGTTGTCGGCTGCATTTGGCTGATCTAACTGTTAATTGGTGGGACCCAGTTGTCAGTCTGGTTGCACGAGTAAACTCATGTGGTAGGAACAGCAGTGATTTAAGTTCGTTTGACATGGCCAAAAGGGAAGTTAGGTGAGGTTTGTCAAACCTTTTTTATCCTAAACCTAGCTAATCAGATTCACGATGCTTTCATTCATTACAATATGCTCATTCACCAGAAGAACTCATCCATCACCACTCAATCTTACATATACCGCAATATCACATATCTACGGGGAACATACAAAAAACCTGATTACATAAAAAAAATCATTAAGTACAAAAAAGTTAAAATATCTCTTTTTTACCATTTCTTCCAAAATTATATAAAAATCTATCATGAAATGAATAGGGAGAAGATGAATCCAGAAAAAGAAATTCAAATATAAAACAACTTCAAACTAAATGAAAATGATATAAGTTAGTCGACCCATCCACCCAACAAAAATAAAAGCGGCCGCTGTATTCTGCCTTTAGACACATTTTTTTTAATCATCTCACCCCAAGCGAGGCATTCCACTGCCACTATTGCGCATGGGACTACATAGGGGAAGGTAAAGAGAAGGAGTGGTTAGACACAGGGAATGTCAGGAGGAATGAATGTTAAACGTAGGGAATGTCAGGAGGAATGGGAGCAGGTTAGTGTGTTAGAAGGTGTCTATTGACCTTACATTTAAATTCCTGGAGATTGTATCCGTCGGGGAAGCAATCGTGTGGAAGGGAATTCCACAGTCGGGAAGTGCGAGGAAAGAAACTATTGGAGTAGAAGTTGCGGTTGCATTTTATCGGTTTCACTGTAAAAGGGTGGGATCTAGTTGCTAATCTAGTATCTCGTGCATATTCGTATTTAGGGGGCACCGGTGATCTAAGTTCATCGGAGCAGAAGCCGTGAAAGTATTTATAGAAGAGACACAGGGAAGCCACGTCGCGCCGGTGGGAGAGAGACTGCAGCCGGTCTGCCAAGTCGGTATCTATCACATTACAGACCCACCTCTGAACCTTATCGAGAAGCCCGAGGAGAATAGCAGGGGCACCCGACCAGATATGGCAGCAGTATTCAATACACAGGCGGATGGTAGATTTATAAATGTGCAGGATAGATTTAGACGGAAAAAACTTCCGGGCCCTACACAGAGAACCGACTTTCATAGCAGCGGATTTAGCAATGGATTCGATATAATCATTTGAGGTCCGCTGAAAGTGTGAGACCAAGGAGGCGTAGTTTTTTACTCTCTGGGAGGCAAGCCTCGTCCATGCTAATGGGAGGTAGGTGAGATTGTCGATGATGGTTAATTGAGAGTAGCTTTGTTTTAGAAGCATTAACATTTACTAGCCATTTCTTACCCCAGTCCAATATGGATTCAAGAATCTAACTCTCCAACGGAAAGTGAAAAACAAAAATAAATGACAAAGTGAGATAAACAAATCGAGATATAAAAATACAAACAAAGAGCACAATAACAAACTGGGGAGGTTGGAAATCTCGACGTAGATCATAACAAAATAGAATACCGGGAAAAGGCCAATAACACTTACATTTACTAGTTAAACAAAGAGAGTATTTACTAACGGCAGGAATCGGCAGGAACCCACTTCATGTTGCGTCAAAAGAAACTGTAAAAGAAAATCCTAATTTGGCCCTGTTTACTCAAGCTAAGCTCGCTACTTTCAACCAACTTTCGTCGAGATTTATAGACAAAAATCGCTTTCTATGAGCTTATAATCAAAGAATCCGACCAGATACTGACTAGAAAAGCTTTCGTATTGCAAGATTCTCTTCATTCGCGACGTCCACGGTGAGCAAATTTAGATACACACTTCGTCTCACGCCATAGTACGGGGGTGAATCAAAGAGGGCATAGAAGACGACGAGCAGGCCACGCTGATTAATTTGGGGCAGTCAAAGGCATACGATAGTGTTGACCATCGGTACCTGGCTGCTGTCCTGCATGCTACCAGATTCTGCAGGTGGATCAGCCTCCTGTATCACTAATTGACTGACTAAATATAATAATTGGAATCATGATTAAGGCATCTACTGGTCATAAATTGGGGGATCAGTTTTATATTGTTATGAAGTAATAAACTGATCCCCCACTAATTACTACGTAATAATATAATACATTTCTTCCCCAACTACCTATAAATCAAATAATAGAAGAGACTTGAATTGCAACCAGTCTACCGCAGAAAGCAATGGCAACCTACTGCGGGATAATCTTCTGCCCAGTCAGTCATGTCTCTTTCGAGACATGATCGCCCAAGTGTGTATCACGTAAGGCACTTAACTGACTGATATCTGTTTAAATTTATCTTTTACGCTTTGTATATTGTTTGGTTAATGCTATTTTACTACGTTCTTTTACTTTCTTTTTCATATTGTTTATTGAGAACGTTTTCAATTCTGCTCGTTGAGAATATTGTTCATTACATTTATCCATGACCAATTACACCACAGATTTATAAGTTCCTCACCATCAATTCACCGCAGGAAAATTTATCGCCATCAAATCACCTCGAGGAAAGTTCTCCGAGATGAAGGTTAAGCCCGAGGAAAGTTCACCGTAAGAAAACTTTACAACGCGAAAACTTGTCCGTATAATTTCATTAGATTTTATAA
>JBBBDQ010001464.1:55000-77500 GCA_037127315.1 Ascarosepion bandense | reverse complement strand
ATAATTATAGGAAACACTGATGTAGGGGAAACCAAAACAATAAGAAAGTTTGAAGCCCAAATAGTTAAAATGGCAATAAATCAACTACTATTTCTTCAATTAAATCTCCTGATATTTCAGCAGATGATTCAGAATCAGGAGACAAGGAGCAAGAGTAACCAAAGCATGTGGCAGGAAGGTCAAGCAGCTCGAAACCAAAGTAGATGCGGAAATCACTACCAATTTTTGCTATGACTTGCGACAGATTCAATGTGTCAGATAGAGCAGCAGCAGCATTATCATCCTCCATTTTTCAAGACATAGGAATGGTTCCTACTAAAGAAACAGGTAGTGTAATTGACAGAGGTAAATTAGGAAGAGAGAGTTCCAAAGCAATGAGCATATTGAAGAACAATGAATCACGCCAATCCAAAGTACCAAAGGCCATATATTTGATGGAAGAAAGGATAAGACAACTGTGATAAAAAAAGCAAAGTTATAACAGAGGAATATATTTTATTAATACAAGAGCCACAATCCACATATATAGGACATGTTACACCAAAAAGTGGGACAGCAAAGATATCTCTCAATCAATACTGATAAAAGTGAAACCGATAAAATGCAACCTTAACTTCTACTCCAATAGTTTCTTTCCTCGCACTTCCCGACTGTGGAATTCCCTTCTACACGATTGCTTCCCCGACGGCTACAATCTCCAGGAGTTTAAATGTAAGGTCAATAGACACCTCCTAACACACTAACCAACTCCCATTCTATCAAACACTCTTCCCATTTGCCCAACCCTCATACTCGGTATCCTTACTCATCTGTCACCTTCCTCCTGACATTCCCTATGTCTAACCACTCCTTCTCTTTACCTTCCCCTATGTAGCCCCATGCGCAATAGTGGCAGTGGAATGCCTTGCTTGGGGTGAGATGATTAAAAAAAAATACTAGACTTCTGCTATAAGGAAAGTATATCTCTTAAAAACTATTTACCATGGATGTGATAGAACTGCCCTGAAAACCGGTTACCCAGGAGGAAAATTCTTCTTCTTCTATGTGCCCTGTCCCTTCAGGACGTTGGCGATTATGGCTTTCCACGTTTCCCTATCCCTGGTGGCTCTGAGCACGCCTTCTCCTGTTACACCATGCAATCCTCGTTCGGTCATCCACCTGATTAGGTCCTCCAAATATGTTATCCGTTGCTTTCCCCTGTCTCTCTTTCCCTCTATCTGGCCTGTTAGTATCAGATTCACCAAGCCCTCCTTCCTCAGTGCGTGTCCTAGGAACTTCAGCTGTCTCTTCCTGATGCTCAGTATTAATTTCCTTTTTGTTACCATCATTTCCAAGACCTCATCATTGCTCACATGCTCGATCCATGATATTTGCAGCATCCTTCTGTAGAACCACATTTCAGTTGCTTTAAGTTTTTCTTTCATCTTTGATGGTATTGTCCAGCATTCACTGCCATATTGAAGGACGGACAGCACATAGCAATCCAGTACTCTCTTCCTAGTTTCTAGCGGAATTGTCCTGTTTCATCTGAATGAGTTATCTCAACATCACATCTTTAAATGAGGATGGGATAACTACAAGAGTTTATTTTTGGCACCAGGAGGCCTCTCTTTTTTGCGCATGCGTCAATTGTCTTTCTTGTCAGAGGACTCTTGAGAGATTTTTATGTTTATTTTATTTCGTATTTTTATTTTATTTTGTATTTTTATTTTATTTCTTAGTTTTTATTTTATTTTGTATTTTTATTTTATTTAGTGTTTTTTTTTAATTTTATTTCGTATTTTTATTTGATCCCTCGACTTTTCTCAGTGTTATTGAACATCGTAGACTGAACCCCCATTTAACCATGAATTCCACAATTGAGGAATTTAAGAAAAACGGTAGAACACTCCTATTCTTTTAATGTCTTATCACACCGAAGATGTTGCATGTTGTGTAAAGGAAGTAATCAAAGCTTGTGCCTCAACGTGTGGACAAAATATTCGAGATAGATTTATTCGTATTTCTCTAGACAAAAGGAATGAAAAAATTTGAAACAAAAAACATTTTTATTAAATTAAATGAATAAATAAAGATTATGATTATTGACAACTATAATCAGTAAGCATTTATCTTATTATTAACTCACAAACACTATCAAATTAAAAATATAGAAAATTTTGAAAAATTGTTTATTTCATATAAAAAATTTTCAAACTAATTTTGGCATTCCAGCATGTTAATAAATTTTGAAAATATTTTGGATTTGTTATTTGTAAGTAAAGAAATAACTTTTTATTACTATGAGGTGTATGATTTCAGAATTTTTATTTGTTCACTCCAAGCTAATATATATATATATATATATTATTTACGTTCTCACACCCTGATTGAGCACTCTGGAAGAATGGTAGACTTTGAAAAAACAGTAGCTACTCTAGCATCTACGCATCGTTCATTCAGTAATAAGTTAGAACACTCTAACTACTAGCGTCTGAATACATGGTATATCACACGCTAAAATTCTGCCTCCTTCTGCCGAGCGACAATAGCTCAGAGGTAGGATCGCCGACTGACGCCAGTTCGGTTAGGTTTTCAATATTGGGTAAAAAGCAATCGAATGTCTAACGGTACTGATGAGCAGTGATACAGCAAAACAGATCTGTCTGAGGAAGACTATATATATATATATATATATATATATATATATATATTAAACTGAATCTAGAAATTTTCATAATAGCTCAACAGGTTGAAACTGCAGTGAATTGATGGTGGCAAACTTACTGGGTACGAGTCCTCGTGAAGAGACAGATTTCTCTTTTCACTCAGTGGAGATAACACTGAACCTTTTACCAAGGGCAGAAAATTAATACAATTTTTATTTATACTATTTTAAATTAAGGCTTGAAGGCTTGATAATAAACTTGATATCATAAAGCACTAGATATATGCCCACATACTTTTTGGTTTACGCTGTAAACAGTGCATCCGTTGTATATTATGAATCACTGCTAAAAAAAAATGTTTGGTTTTAATTTGAAATCAACTTATAGACCGGTGACTTTACGACGGAAATATAGATTTTCTACGGCAAACAAATATGCAGGTAAGGCTGTTGATTTCATATGTTTATAATCAAAGTCAGTTGAGTGTCTGCATAACGTCTTTGTTTTGCTTTGGTTTAAAAATAAAAACTATTTATAAATCATTCTATTGTCAAACATATATTTCTATTCTCCTGAATATTTAAGCTATTGTCATCTTTCTTTCGCTACACTTTTTTCCTTTTTTTTTTCTTCTCTTTTGTTTGAGTTCAAAAGCCGTTTTTCTCCAAGGAACGGAATATGTATTTGAAGAAGAAGAGCCATTAAAAGAATTATTGGTCACATTGTTAAGTTTGCCAATGACTATCAATTGATTTCTATCAGATTTTCTCCCTGGAAGTCGTTATTTTGCACGAAAAGTAACTCTTTCAAACAGAAGCCGATATTGTTTACAATGTCATAATTCTGTATAAAGGATGGCACGTGTCATAAATGTCTCTTATATATATATATATATATATATAACGAAAACAAACCATTCTATTGCTAGAGTCAAAGGAGAACATTAGCCATGCTCGGCCTGCCAAAGAAAAAAGCATGAAATAACAAGACAAAAAAGAACAAGTAAAATATGCAAGGAATAGCAACAGAAGAGAAAGCGTAAAGACACTTATATATACAAAAAAAAAACAACAACTATAGTATTTAATTACTAATAAGAAATTAAACTCAATGAAAACAAACAATACCAAGAAACTCCAATCCAAATCGTCTGTGAGTTTCACTCTGTGTGACGGTCAGACAACAGGATCTTGTTATCTGACAATTGCATAACAGAAATACTTTAGTGCTGTTTCCATTATTAGTATATATACAGTTGTAAACACAATTATTCATTCCCACTTCCAAAATCTAAACTTATTTATAAATGGAACTTTTTGTGTGTGTATGTGTGTCTGTGTGTGTGTGTCCGTTATCTATAGACTCCGAAACAGCTGAACCGATTTTCTTGAAAATTTACACAGTTGTACTATAAGCAGCTGCGAGTGTTCTTAGCTAGATTTTGTGTCGAGGTATCCCCGATAAATATCGAAAATCGATAATCGAAAAAATCGGGTTATAGAAGGAGTGGTCCGATTTTAATCAAATTTGATACACTCATAGACAAAGACATGAGGAACGATATTCAGAAGTTTCAAGGTTGCAGTTCTTACAATAGTGCAGAAAATTGATAATATATATATAAAAGGCAAGATGTTTGTGTGTGTGTCTGTTTATCTGTATGTTCTTTATACAAATCCACAATTTTTATCCGATTCTCACTAAACTTCACACAAATATTCTTTAGGCTTAGTCTGAGCCCCAGGACCATGGATTAGTTTTAAAGCTTTCATTACACCCGAGCAACGCCGGGCTATACTGCTAGTTACACATAACGCTGTAATACCTTAAATATTCATGGAATTTTCAGGTGCATTTTTTCACTAATGATAAAATAATGGATATGGAAAAATGTGCAGTGATGCCTCCAACATTTTGTATTTTTAATGTCAAACAATAATACAAAAAAGAAACTGTTTACAAAGCCTCCCACTCTTCCAGAGTTCTCAACCAGGGTATATATATATATATATATATTCCATTTGTAGACGAGTTATTACGCTACCCAGGTTTCTACCATGAGTGTTGTCTTCAGGCGATTTTCAATAACTGATTTTACAGTTTACCTTTTCCTTAAGAACGCTCACGTAACGGTGTTTTTTTTTGTTTTGTTTTTTGTTTTTTGTTGTTGTTTTTTAATGCTCACGTGGCATGGAATTTTTGAACGCACAGTTTTTTAAACTACAAGAAATTATAACGTTTTCATTCATGGTTGTATGAACCTAATAGGTATTTTTGTATGGTTATTTTTTTATATGTTCCTATGCAAAAATGAAATACTGAACATAAATTATGAGTAAGTGTAACCATAAAATACTTATTAGGTTTATACAATTACGTTAATTAAAGGGAACTAAGAATCAGTGCCTAGTATTTCAAGAATCAAAAAGCTCACTACAACTGAATGAATTTTGTGATGCTGATTGGGCAAATTCACCAGATCGTAAAAGTATCACAGGCCATTACTTTAGATTGGCAAAAGATAATCCAATAATTGCCTGGAAATCTAAAAAGCCGGTAATGATTTCACTTTCAACACGTGAGGCGGAATATGTTGCATTGACGCGAGCAACATCAGAGGCTATTTTTCTTAAATTACTAATAAAACAATTACAACACTGATAATAAGTGAGCCTATAACTATTTACAGTGACAATCAGGCCATTATTGCTCTGGCTAAAAATCCAATAATACATCAAAGATCAAAGCAAATTGATATTAAATATCAATTTGTTAGGGATTAGGTACAAAAGAAGACAGTGCAGATTGAGTATGTTCAATCGGAAACTAACGTGTCGGGTTTGTTTACAAAGCCAATTACAAAATCGAAAATAGGGGCTTTAATTCCTGTCAAAGTCCTTATTGTCCTGGGTAGGACGTAAAACTGCATCCATTAGTTATTTAGAGACGTTAATTTTTGGTATGAATTTGAGTCCTTAGTTTCGGGTTATAAAAATAGATAATCCTACTTTTAGCCATATTCTCCTATCAACGACACTAAGAATCACTCTGACCTGGAGTGATATTGCCTAATTTAATGGGTCCCAGCTATAGGTAAAATAACAACTTTTTCCACTTTTTTTATTGTAATCACAACCCGCATTTTTAATATTGTTATTAATATTTATTAACATGAAATACTTAACAGCGAACAAAATGATATAACTAATTTTTTGTTGATATTAATTTTTAAAAAATTTCTATTAATTTTTTTCTAATCACAAAACAAGAAGATATATTTTATGAATACTAAAGTATTTGTTCCATATGAATATTGGCTTCACTAATATTTTGCAAGTAGATTCCATAATGTACCCAAAATGAGGGGATGTTGGAGTTTTTCTTTGGAGGGTACCCTTGTATACTGGTGAGCCAGCAATAGGTGGACTTATTTTATAGTTCAGTAATAGAATGGTTAACCAATTAGAAGGCTCAAAATATTCAATGCGACGTGTATAAAAGGCGGCCATATTTTCCCGAGTATTGGCGATATAGTCAGATTCAGTAGAGTGTCTGACTCGTGAGTGTTAATCTTTGACGTTGTTTTATTGAACAGATTACGTACTGCGCTGTATTCTATATTCATAAACTATGGGGAACATGGTCAACTGTGGAGACCGCAGTTTTATCAAGTGTTCTTTTTTCGTTCGGTTACAAAGAACGTCGTAGCAAGTAAGATTCTGTAGATATAGGGGTGTTGGTTAAGGTTTATTAATTCGGCCTTGTGTCGTACATAACCGAACTCCCCACAGCTTACAAGTTTTATCCATAATAATAATTATCAGAAGGTTTTCATCATCAGAAGGTTTTCATTATGAAAAGGTTGGTTGTCAGTTGGAATGTGTGAAATAGTGTAAGAATAAAATATGCATATTTCATTTTAAAATAGAAATTTATTAAAAGGAAAGAATAACACGAGTTGTAGAAGTTAATGTGCAATTAGAAACATTATTAAGAAGTTAAGACGGGTGCTCCTGTTCAATGAGAAAGTTAAAGGTATTAAGATTTGTAGAAAATGTTCATAGTAATTGTTGAAAGAGTATATGCGTACGTACGTGTGTATGTGTTTGTTGGGTAGTAATGTTTTTGGATGGAAAAGAAGTAAAAGAAATCAGCACACGAGAAGGAAAGAGAAAGAGAACAAAGTGCGACCTGACCATATCTCGTGGTCGATTTGAAGTTGAAGTTACGTTTTAGTTGTTTCGTCTTGCGGCTTCCATCTGACTGACTGACACTGATCGGGGCCCTTTTATTGTGATTAGATTTTTTTGCACTGACTCGCGAAGTCCTCAAGTCTTGCAAATCGCTCCCATTGGACAAAAATCAATTTAACATCTACTTGCGAAATCTGGCTTCGACTTTTTCTTTAAGCACATGGGCAGTCATTTTTTTATTTGGGAAAAACCAGGATTTCACAAGTCATTGTGAATTTTTGTAAAAGTGAAGAAGAAGGTTGATTTTAATTCTTAATTTCCTATTCACCACAAATCTTTCTAAGGAATGCGCATCCTTTCTACTCAGATTATTTTCTCAAACGCTTCATATCTGCTCAGTTTCGTATCCGATACGTAAACAAATTAATGTCTAAAGAAGTAATGGATTTGAATTTTAATCCGACGCTTTTGTTACTTCCAACCTTATTACAATGGGCACTTCGGATTTTAAATAAATTCTTTTTTTTTTTAATCGTTTCACCCCAAGCAAGGCATTCCACTGCCGCTATTGCGCTTGGGGCTACATAGGGGAAGGTAAATAGAAAGAGTGGTTAGATATAGGAAATGTCAGAAGGGTAGTTGGGAGGATGGGAAAAGTGTTTGAAAGAATGGAGACGAGTTATTGTGTTAGGAGGTGTCTATTGACCTTACATTTTAACTCCTGGAGATTGTAGCCGTCGGGGAAGCAGTCATGTGGAAGGGAATTCCAAAGTCGGGAAGTACGAGAAAAGAAACTGTTGGAGTAGAAGTTGCGGTTGCATTTTATCGGTTTCACTGTAAAAGGGTGGGATCTAGTTGCTAATCTAATATCTCGTGCAAATTCGAACCTAGGGGGCACCAATTTTTATTTATTAAACAGCGTGTTTTACGTCTATTGGTCTGCAAATTCGAGAAACATTAGTGAAGAAAATTCTTTTCTTTGCAAGATCGAACATGTGTCTTAATCTCTTTGTTTCAATATGAGGAGGATGCCATTTCCAGATTATGAGCAAGTCTTCGGTGTTTGTTTATATACAACATTTTTTAAACTGTTATAATGACTGTGTTCAAGCTTTTGACTCTCGTGAGTCATCATCAAGTGTGCGTAATTAGTGAGTTATCTAAAATACAGTAATAGTCTTAAGATCTCCATGTTTTTTTATTTGTTCCATTAAATTTAAATTAAATCTGAATGAGCATCATTTGACAATTATCGTTTTTTACATAAACTTTGTAAAGAAAAATGTGTTTCTCTGCAGGAATCGAACTTGTTTCTCCATTTAGAGTAAAAAATGTTCGATTCAGTGGGCGTTACCGATCCGCCGCACTTTTTGTTTTTTGTAAAAACGTATATATGTGTATACATGTGTGTTTGTGTACATAAGGCCATAGACTGAAAAAGATAAAATGAAATTTAAGACGTACTAATACAAATCATGAAATTCCATGAAAAGAAACTAATATGTCTACGGCACCACAAAAAACATGCAAATAAAAGTCAGATTTTTTTCAGAAGAGAGCTTCGAAAAACAAGACCGACAACAAAGAGAAATAACTGGGTAACAAACATAAATAAACAAGAATCGTGGCATCGGAGCTGACTTTTATTGATACTGGTTTCTTTAAATTTTTTTCATGTTTACGTGCTAAACCAAGAATGAAATACGCCATTATTTATCTATATATTTATTTTCCTTTTTTTTAATAAAAAAGGCATCACTCAGAAACAAGATTCTTGTTAGACATATAATGGAATATCAGTAGAAATTATTTGAAAATAATGGTTAGAAAATAAACACCAAAGAATCTTTTTAAAAGAGGCTGAGAAAGTTCTATAAATGTTAAACATTAAATTTATAGTAAGAATGGATTTATGTGTTCATGCCTTTTAAGAAAACGTTATACAAATAGCTAAATAAAATGTTAAATTTCTGTCTGACTTCTACAAGACAGAAGCCTAGTGCAATGATTACTGTCAGCCGCATGTTGTCACGGCATACGATTCAGCAAATTCAGTAAATATGGGATGGACAAAATAATGAAAACAACTTAAAATTTCAAACAGATTTATTTCATTATAATCTAGGACCACCTCTGACAGTAATTTAATCTTGAATTCTGCATGAGATCAACTTGTACGAAGTTTGAATTGTTTCCAGAGGAATTTTTATCCATGCTTCAGCTAAAACATTCTCCAATACTTTCAATGATGATTGAGGAGGATATCGACTCCTCACTAGTTTTTATAAAATGAACAGTAAATATTTAATGATGTTGAGATCTGAAGACTGCAGTAGCCAGATAAGATGTTCTACTTCACTAAAATGTTCCTCTTGCCATTCAGCTGCAACTTTAGCAGTATGAATGGGTGCATTATCATCCTGAAAGATGGCATTTCCTTCCGGAAACAGTTCTTGAACCATCGTAAGAAGTCGATCACTAATTTTTTTTAAATAGTCCTGATGTCGATTTTAATAAATTTGTTTAAATAATATCTGTAAAAAATAGCAATTTGTATCAAAAGAATTTAAGTCCTAGTAATATTAAATGAACAAGCATAAAAATAGACAAGCTGTTGAAAGCTAAATCAAATTTTCCAAATTATGCTTTTATGTTTCTTGATGCTTTCATTATTTTATACATTACCTGTATATATATATATATATATATATATGTGTGTGTGTGTGTGTGTGTGTGTGTGTGTGTGTGTGTATATATATAATGTATATATATATATATAAATATGTATATATATTTATATGTATATATATATATATATATATGTGTGTGTGTGTGTGTGTGTGTCTCTGTGTGTTTGTGTGTGTGTGTGTGTGTGCGTGTAGAAATAGTATTGGTACAGTGTTAGTATTTGAATTCTCTATATTTAAAAAAAATGATCGTCGTATATATATATATATATATATATATATATATATATATATATTGTAATAAAGTTGTGGAACTCGTAGGTTTTTTTAACCTGCTGTTCATGCATTTACTTTCATAAAGAGTGCTCGACACATACGTAGAGTGTTATATTGTTCTAAGACTACAATACGGCCGACAGAATCAGAATAAACTCGCAGCCCCACTTTCACTTAAACATCATATCACCACAAATAAACCGTTTTCACCATTTAAATTTTCATTTCAACTTCATCCCCCGATGAGAAGCACCTAAAGGTAGCTTCGAAACGCGAAAATCTTTGTGTAGTGATACTATGTATATATAAACCATTTAACAACTATTACAATATATATATATATATATATATATATACAGTATAACCCGGATATAAGAGACCCTAATATAAGAGAAACACGGATATTAGAGATCTTTTTGTGGTCCCAAATTACTGCCTTTGGTAATGTATATAAAATAGACCAAACCTGGGTATAAGAGAAACCCGAATATAAGAGAACGTTTATCCGGTCACTGCAAAGTGTGGACTTGGAATCAGTGATAATGAGCGGGAAATAACTGAGCAGTCAATTGGAGCAGATAGACTAAACTATCACCCGGTTCACACTCCACCCACATCTATTGAAGAGGTGAAGAGGCTCATCCCTTGTTCCTTGTTTAGGATGTGATTTCCGGTTTTCTCTTTTCCAATCTTTTCACTCTTTTCTTTTTTTTCTTTTTTCAATTGGAGTAGATAGACTAATCTAACACCCGGTTCACACTCCACCCACGTCTATTGAACAGGTGAAGAGGCTCATCCCTTGTTCCCTGTTTAGGATGTGGTTTCCGGTCTTCTCTTTTCCAATCTTTTCACTCTTACGTATCCCCCTGCACATCAGTGGCGTTATTGCCTTGCTCGGGGTGATATGATAAAAAAAAAGTACTAAAAATTAAAAGACGTCGAGATACCCCCAGATATGAGCAGTGGAACGAGGACAATTTGCAGCGTAGATTAAATAAAGAGTTCGCTTTAATCCCTGGGCCGGGCAGTGTGTACTTGGAATCACTGATAATAAGTAGGAAATAACTGAGCAGTACTAAACATTAAGAACTAGACAAGATATCCCGAGATATGGGCAGTGGAACTAAAACAGTTTCCAGCGTAGATTAAATAAAGTGTTCACTTTAATCCTAGGGTCGGGCAGTGTGTACTTGGAATCAGTGATAATGAGCGGGAAATAACAGAGCAGTACTAAAAATTAAGAACTATATGAGATATCCCGAGATATGGGCAGTGGAACGAGAACAGTTTGCAACAGTAGATTAAATAAAGTGTTCAATTCAATACCTGAACAGCGCAATCAATCTCCACAATGTTCTCTATTTTAGCGAACGCTTTTGTATAATCTATAAAACAGAGGTGTACGTTTATCTGTATTTGTATTGTTTTTTTTTATAGTAACCTTTGTTCTAATGTCTTTGACGAATCTGCAGTGCTTTAGTCCTATGTCTTGCATTGCGTTCTATTTAGATAAATTTTGTTATATGGAACATTAGACTGATTGTTCGATGAAGTGTGCATGCAGTTTCATCTGGCTTCTTAGGCAGTGCTATAAAAATACATCTACTTAGGTCCTCCGATATATCACCACTGTTGTAGGTTTTCTTTATTACTTCTGTAATCTTGTCATTAGTATGTGCGTTGTGGTGCGGTGTATATCGCCTCAGAACAAGAAGTCAAGGAGCTAAGTTCGAATTCCAGTTGAATTCTTGCATTTACTTACTCGCAAATAAACTTGGGAAAGGCATTAATCCGTCTCAATTATTAGTTAAATAACAAGACAGATTGGGTTGGCAACCGGTCTACCGCAGAAAGTAATGGCAACCTACTGTGGGATAATCTTCTGCCCAGTCAGTCATGTCTCTTTTGAGACATGATCGCCCAAAGCTGTATCACGTATGGTACTTAACTGACTGATTGAATATAATAGTTGGAAACATTAAGGTTTTTACTAGGCATAAAACGGGGATCAGTTTTATATAGTTGTGAAGTAATAAATTGATCCCCACTAATTACTACTTAATAATGTAATACATCTATTCCCCTATACCTACGTGTCAAATAATAGGACAGATTGGGTTCCGTAGCATTGATCAGCAAACAATCTACCGCAGAAAGTAATGGCAACCTACTGTGGGATAATCTTCTGCCCAGTCAGTCATGTCTCTTTCGAGGCATGATTGCCCAAGCGTGTTTCACGTATGACACTTAACTGGCTGACTGAATCTTGTCATTGCCGAAATCATCTAAGATTATTAGCATCTCTATGACAATTCTGTCTGACCCTGCCGCTTTTCTCCTTTTCAATTTGACCAGTGCAGTTTCCCCTTCAGATTTTTAATATTTCCGGTCTGTCGATATTTCTTTGTATTGCAAGTTCTTCACTTTTGTTGTGGAAGAGTTCTCTGATATATCCCTTCAATCTTTGAAGTATTTTTCTTTCTCTAATATCAACGTTCCGCTTTTGTATGTTATGCATCCAGTTGATGGCCATGTCTTTTGCCCTGTCAGTTCTTTATTTTCTATGCCTATCTGCTTTACTCATTCTTTCAATTCCTCACATCTTTCATTGAGTCATTCCTCTTTAGCCTCTCTGCATTTTTCTTTATTTCTTTGTGTAGTTTCCTATAATGTGTTCCATGATTTGGCCTTGTTTTTGTCTCCTTTTTATCACGTTTAAGATTCTTTTTCTCTTCTTCGTCTATTTTCCTTTGTAATAATCTCGTTTGCAGATATCACTAAGGATTCTCTTGGTGCGTCCCACATCACTCGAGTTTCCATTTTCATTTTCTCCCTCATATTTCACTTCTCATATATTTTTCCTTCAGTTTCCGCTCGTATTGCAATTTGTGTGCTGCTTCAGGCTTCTTCAATTTCTTTAGTTTCACTCCAAGTTTACATATCACTGGAAGGTTTTTGCTGCAAAACATAGTCAATGACTGTGAATCTCTGGGTCTACTGTCCCATTTGAGTTCGAGTTTTGTTTAACGGCATATCAACCTCTGTGTGTCATTTAATGCCAAAAAGGTAGGGTTTAAAGGTAATTTTTAAATGTTCGGTTATAGTGAGAAGGTTGATTTAGATTTTGATGAAAAATTCTTTTTATTTTTGTTTTTTAATTTTAGAAAACTGAAGAAGTCTTCTAGTTTTGTATTCAAAAAGGTATTGGTGGTAATAATTATTTTTCTTTCAAAAATGTATTATGACAATAATTCTTTTTCTTCAAAAATATATTGTTAGTAATATTTTTCCTTTAAAACTGTATATTTTTCTATAAAAGTCTATTTTTATGTATATATTTGTATAAAAGTCTTTTTTTTACTTTCATAGTGTTTTGATCCCACTTTTGGGGTTAACTATTTGCTCATAGCTGGGACCCTAACAGGTGCTACCACTCCGAGTTAGGGCAGACCTGGGAATAACAGCAATTAAGAGGTGGTTCCATGTTCCTCACAACCTGCCAATCAGAGGCCTTGCTGAGGGATGCAGTTTACCGTCATGCCTATCTGGGTCTACTGTCCCATTAACAAAGGAAATATTGTAACTTTCTCTTGAGTGATTTGCTGTCTAAGTAATAGATTAACCATTTTTTGGTTTACACACATCGCTCAGTTATGCTGAAGACCTTCCTAATGGGTGCATGCTTTTTTTTTCAGAATTACGGAGTGCTCAAATGGTATCAATACTTGGATATTATTGTTGCGCAAAAAAAAACAATTCTTAGACGATGATTTTAGGATAAAAGTCTCCACGAATATGCATCATCGGCCCGGAATATCCAGGCGCAGCAAAACTTTGACAACGTGACAATAGTTTGTTGATTTGATTCTCGTCTTTTCTCCATTACCTCGTCTATTTTGTTCTTTTCATTTTCTCACTCTACCCTCGCAACTCTCTTCACACTGGTATTCCCATCCTCCTCTTGACCTGTCTCCTACTTCCCCTGTAACTTGTTGGTCTTTCTCTTCGCCCTCCTCCTGCTTAAACTTTCACTGTTCTCTTATTTAGACTCCTGCGCATCAGTGGCGGTATCGCCTTGCTTGGGGTGAAACAATTGAAAAAAACTGCTTCTCTACTGCGATACAATGTAATTTTTGTTTAGAATATTGCTGTCAAATATTTACCTCGAGCTCCTTGATAAAATCCCAAGAATAACCAGCAATATTATTATCCCTGATCTGGCGACTCGGCTTTAGTCATTTTCTCACCACCATAAGGCTGTGTTTTTTATAAATATTTTCGTGGTAATTGTTTGGATAACCTCTTCGCTATGGTACCTAGACTTTACGAATTTCAGCACAGCACAAGACTGGTCTTGAACCTAAGAGTTCTGTCGATTCTTTTGATAAAGTAAAATCCCCGATTAAGTCACTCAGATCTTTTTTGATCAGACAATGTCGATTTAGTTGATAATCCCTCAAAATCATTGTCATAGTCATTCTCGCCTCCCTCGACGAAATCTTCAATGCCAACGGATATTGAGGCTTTGGCAGACAGGAATCAAGGTTTCTTCCTTCAGAGTGTCGTATAAGCCTGATAGCAGGATTTTCATTACGTAAATTATGTAAATTATGTAAATTACGTAAATTATGTAAATTACGTAAATTATGTAAATTAAGCAGAAGTAACAATCGTCGGTGTGGTTTCGTGGCTCGTATATTGTATTCGGATACGAAGTAAAAGAAGGCTTTCCTTTTGTCCTCAATTCATATTGTGATATACCAGTGACATATACCAGAATGGCGTATGCTGTATTAACTGGAAATCAAAAGTACCAACTTGTTGTATAATCTGAAGCCAGGGATGATGAAAAATAAACCCCAACCAAAATGTGTTGTACAACAGCAATGAAGCGACGATTATTATTTATTTTGACGACGAGGTCCAACAACTTGTTATCTTCTCTCTTATAAAAATGCTAGCATTTTTCACTGTGATAAAATGACGATATTCTCACTTAATAAAATGATAATCTTAACATGTATATATAAAAAAGATGTAGATAGCATATATTTCATTCGCTCTTCAGGTGACGTGGTGTAGAGTAGGAGGTGGTGTCGGAGATGTCTGCACACATGCATCAAGGAAGCTACAGGCCGAGCTCGTTCGAGGTTTTCTCTATAATTTTTCGGTCTGGATTCCGATCTCAAATTCTCACAGACTCCTAACTAATACCAGCTATCTGTCTCTTACATAAGCAACTACGTCATCTTTCAGCACATTGTTTACATAAATTCAAGTCCCATATAATCTGACCTTGGCTACGCTGGTTTCAAAACAATGAAATATTTTCCTGACATCGAGAATTTTACTCGCACTTTTAATTTTGACAACAATCAAATATTTATCAAAACAATGTCTATATTTTTTTTTTGCTAGCCAGTTTGCATATTTCTACTGTTTTGTAAAAATACACTTCTTGAAATTATGCACCAGCTCAGATAATCTACAAGAATACTTATCACTATACATTACATATAAACTAAATTCAATAAACTCGTATAAGATACCAAACCTATCTTATATAAAACATGTTTATAATTATGCGTCATATACAAAAATATATACGCATGCGTATATCGCTGTTAAGACTATGAAAAGTTTGATTATGAATAGCCTTTAATAATTTGAATATCGATGTGAACTGTAATATCTATGCACATTGTTAGTTAAATATATAAAAATGGTGTGATTATGGTAAAATCCAATGAATGTATTCCATTTTATAGAATTTACCGGATTCTAAGAATTCTAGAAATAAGCAAGCGAGAATACAACCGATAGATGAACCTGTGGGTAAGCCAAGTAATAAATAAAATAATTCTACTTCCAAATAGTATTCGAAATAATACGTAATATTAAAACAATATTCTCAATAATACTATTACACGTTATTCTATTACATAAAATATATAATGTTTTGATATAATTTATTTTCTAAATAATACATGATAATTAATAATATAATAAATGCAATAATAACAACCTCCACCTTCAATAAAAGACTCCAGTCGCAATTTTTTTACGATCAATCTGTTTCGTTAACCCAGAAAAAAAGAAGACAACAACATGTTCATATATTCATTGCGTTTTTAACGATTCAATTGGAAATGTCTATAGAAATTTCATTCACACACATATATATGTACCCTATTTTAACTAACTTTACCGATCAACAAACACATACATTCATACACTTTACCATCCAAAAAGATTTCACACACATATATTTAAAAAGATTGTCAATCGTTTTTATACACTTGACACGCGTATTAATGCACACACACGCGTGTGAACAGACAAGCATTTCTATAAGCACATATAGAATATTGCATACACAAAAATACTGATCTATTGCTTCAATACAAGTAACACATACATGACCAATAGGAATCAACTCCAAATCAAATCTAACAGTACACTGTCTCTTTGTAAAAAGAAATTCATTTTTACTTTGATCTCCAAAGAAGCTTTAACCCTCGAATCATCATACCCCTTTTACACCCAATGGGGTATAGGGCAGTAACATTTTGTTACTGTTTTTTACGGAGCAGGGTTGTTAGCGCTGCGCCCAACACCCAAACCTAGAGAATCATTCTTGGTCCTTAATTTTACAACACCTGGTATTCCCTAACGGTCACCCATCTAAGTACTGACCAGACTCGATGGTGCTTAACTCCGGTGATCGCGACGAGAACCGGTGTATTCAACACGATGTAGCTATAGTAGTCTATATCCTGGAATACTAACCATCAATTAAAGCTACACCACTACTAACCATAGGTATATCATACACGATTTTGAAAATATACAAAAAAAATTAAACATAACTTTTTATTTTAAATATTTTACAAGCAGGCACCTCAAACTTTGTACTTTGAGTTAACATTAATAGGAACTGAAAAACATATTGTTTAAATAAAAAAATTCAGGTACTGGAAATTGTACTTAAATTATAATTAAAATGGCGTCATTTGCGCTGGGTACTATATACCCATGGTTAGTATTCTCGGGTTAATAAAAATGAAACATTTTAGATTAAGATACGTTTCCTACTTTGTTCTTTACTTTATTCTATCATACAAATAGTTTATAAATCTCTAAATGGACTCCATTTTCTTTTCTTTCTTTGCGCGCGAAGGACATCTAAGCGATATTCAACTCCTGTTCACGTCTGTAACAAATAAAATAACATTAATAAAATTATTAATAACATTTAAAATATTCCCCAGGTCTCTATCCTTGGCCTTACTTTGTTTTTAATGTTCATCAACGACTTACCGATGGCATCAACTCGCAACTTTGTATCTATTCTGATGAGACAACCATTTATTCGATAGTAAATCTGATCGGTCCGATAAGGTTAAATTGGCGGCAGTTGTCAAAAACAATCTTCGATTAACTGGGGCTTTTCGCCAGGTTACCTAGAATTTATTAAATTAACCGCAGTACTAGACTGCCGATAAGGTTTCATCAATTTACAATTTGAGTTGGCTCGATATAGCTGTAAGTTCCTTTTCTCATACTTCTCGCTTGTAAAACTCTCTTCCGACTCCATGTTTTCAACGTTAATCTTCAAAAATTTAATGCAGTGCTCATTGTTGTCGACCGGTCTACTAATTACTCTTCTTTTGTTATCGCTCCTTAGTAATATTTCTGTTGTTTTTTTTTTGTTTTTTTTGTTTTTTGTCTATATTTCTGAGATGAGGTAGTATTTACAGTATTTCCATTATTCGGACTATTGTCCTCATCTTTGTTGCCATTTGTACGACGCTTCGGCCGTTGTACGTTCCAGCCTTCTTCAGGCGCTAGGAATTTCGAACCGAACCTTTATTACAATCATTGATGCGTATGAACTACATTCCTTGCATAAAACCTTAATTGGAAGTCATGAGTTATCTCCCTCTAACCCTGCAAGTTACTTTTCACCACTGCTGTATTGAACTTAGAACTCTAAGAGTCAAGTCAGGAACTAACCAACGTCTATATCCACTATTTGACATTTTACAGCAGGTAGAATGTTATTATATTGATATATTGTTTAATGAATATAAAGCTAAATCTTGTCATTATGAAATATAGTTTAGAATTCTGCACGAAAATTTCTGTTTAGAGATTTTTCCTGTTAGCTCATTGTTTTGAAAATGAAAATCCTTGACTGATCATGAGGTAAAATCTCGAAACAGAAATTTTCGAGCACTAATATAAACTATATTAATTTTAAATAAAAACAAATATATATATACTATAGCCATCCGCAGACAGACTGTTTTGCTGATATTACAGCTCATCAGTACGGCTTAGACTCCGGTCGCTTCCTAACCCAGGATTGAAACCCGACCGCATTGGAATCAGTCGGCGATGCTACTCCTAGGCCATGAGCGTCCAGTAGAAAAAAAAAGCAGGCATTTTAGTGCGTATAAACACGCCCAATAGCTAGAGTGCTCCAATTCATTATCGAATGAGCGGTGCGTAAATGCCGGAATAGCTACTGTTTACAAAGTCTACCACTCTTCCAGAGTGCTCAACCAGGGTGTGAGAGCGTAAATACTATAGCCATCCGCAGACAGACTGTTTCGCTGATATTACAGCTCATCAGTACGGCTTAGACTCCGGTCGCTTCCTAACCCAGGATTGAAACCCGACCGCATTGGAATCAGTCGGCGATGCTACTCCTAGGCCATGAGCGTCCAGTAGAAAAAAAAAGCAGGCATTTTAGTGCGTATAAACACGCCCAATAGCTAGAGTGCTCCAATTCATTATCGAATGAGCGGTGCGTAAATGCCGGAATAGCTACTGTTTACAAAGTCTACCACTCTTCCAGAGTGCTCAACCAGGGTGTGAGAGCGTAAATACTATAGTCATTCGCAGACAGATCTGTTTCGCTGTATTACAGCTCATCAGTACGGCTTAGACTCCGGTCGCTTCCTAACCCAGATTTTTTTAATCATATCACCCCGAGCAAGGCAATAACGCCACTGATGTGCAGTGGGATACGTAAGAGAGAAAAGATTGTAAAAGAGAAAGCCGGAAACCACATCTTAAACAGGGAACAAGGGATGAGCCCCTTCACCTATTCAATAGACGTGGGTGGAGTGTGAAGCAGGCGATAGTTCAGTCTACCTACTCCAATTGAAAAAAAAAAGAAAAAAGAAAAAAGATTGGAAAAGAGAAAGCCGGAAACAACATCCTAAACAGGGAACAATGGATGAGCCTCTTCACCTGTTCAATAGACGTGGATGGAGTGTAAACCGGGCGATAGTTCAGTCATATGAAATGATTTTTTTAAACACTATTTTTTATCCATACTCGTATTTAAGTAGATATTCTTTTTATAATCAAACAGTATTATATATTTATTTTTACCGGCCTGATTATTTACGATAAATTTTTGTTACGAAAGCGTGTGTCATTTGGCATGTTTCGAACACAGCTCATCAGTACGTCTAGACAGCCGATTGAAACATCCGGTTAGACAGCCAGGAGTGAAACCCGACCGAATTGACATCAGTCGGCGATTCTACCACTGAGCTATGGGCTCTCGGTAGAAGAAAGCGGACTTTTAGCGTAAGATACGCCAGTAGCTGAGAGTGTTCTAATTCATTACTGAATGAACGACGAGTAGATGCTTGAATAGCTACTATCTACCATTCCTATACAGTGCTCAAAAGAACCTAAGATCACACAGATTTTCTATCAAAAATTTTTTCGTAAGATGCGAGCTATGCTTATGAGCATAATTTTTTGTATTTCTTTAAGACATGGGCTATCAGGGATCCTTTTTCTCGGAACACTTTCCACTCAAAACGACAGTTCTAACGACAACTAAAAAAATTAATGATGTAGCCATGGGCCACATTTTTTTTAGATTCCACATCAAGATTCTTGTATCTCTGAAGATCTTTAATGATATATAACAGTCTGCGGGTACCGCCACGTCAATAAGAACGTAAATTCTGTTTTTTGTGGTCTTTAATCACTATCTCTGGGCGATTAGATTTGATTGTCCTGTTTATGTCTATTATGCAGTTCCATAAATTTCTTACAAGTCCTATGCCTGTGAATGGGTCTGGGTAGTGTTCATACCAATTTATTGCAGTTTCCTTCCCGTAAAAGTTGCAGATTTTCCAGTGCAAATATTGATCAACTCTGTCATTCTGAGTTTTATGTTCGGTTGGTGCTAATACTGTCAGTCGGTTAAGTGCCATACGTGATACCCGCTTTGGGCGATCATGTCTGGAAAGAGACATAGTGACTGAGCACAAGATTATCCCGCAATATGTTGCCATTGCTTTCTCCGGTAGATTGGCTGCCGACCAAGGCTATAGAACACAATCTATCCTGTTATTTAACTCATAACTAGAGGGAAGAGACGGATTAATACATTTCTCAAAGGGTATTTGTGCGAAAGTGAATGCAAGAAATTCAACTAGAATTAGAACTCGGCTCCCTGATTTCTCGTTCCGAGTCGATATCCACTGCACCACCACGCACATCAGGTTGAATATACTGTACAACCTGATAAAAGATGTCAAATTTTTTCTTAATATTTCACACAGAACCTGTATTTCGTGTTAACACATTTTTTCAATATTTGTCCTTGGTCATTTTGCGTAGCAAACATTGGTCCTGTGCTGGTAGAATAAAACCTTCGGCTTTATCTCTTAATCCTACACTACGTTAGCACTGAGGGATACGGGAATTGTCTATATCAGATTGTTTGACAGGAGCAGATTATTTACTCTGAAGGCTTAAGAGGATTATCTTGCCATCGTATCTGCATTTAGTTCATTGCATTTGCTTTTTATTTACTTTTGCTGGTTTTTTGCCACTGCGGTAGCTGTATCATTATTTACTTGCTCTTCTTTAAGCACTTGAAATACTATTTTTATTAGTAGTAATTGTATTATTAGTAGTCGTATTTGCTTTTTGTTTAGGCAGTCAGTTAAGTGCCATAAGTGAGACACGCTTTGGGCGATCATGTCTAGCAACTGTGGCCATGTCTTATGCACTCAAGATTCACAGCTTCTTCTGCAGTCCCGCAAGACCTCTTATACAATACAAGGCCAAAGAGCCACTAAAGTTAGAGGGTTACTAAATGAGGTTGTTGTAAAGGAATCAGTCAGTTAAGTGCCATACGTGATACACGCTTGGGCGATCATGTCTCGAAAGAGACATGACTGACTGGGCAGAAGATTATCCCGCCAGTATGTTGCCATTGTTTTCTGCGGTTGACTGGTTGTCAGCCAAGGTTATAGAACCCAATCTGTCCTATTATTTGACTCATAACTGGAGGGAAGTGACGGATTAATACCTTTCACAAGGGTATGTGTGCGTAAGTGAATGCGACGAATTCAACTGGAATTCGAACTCGGCTTCCCGATTTGTCGTTCTGAATCGATATCCACTGCACCACAACACACATCCCTTTTTTTTTTTTTGTTTAACACATTTCCTTAATGGCTCATTACTCGAGTCCTAAGATAAAACAAGCAAGGGAAATTTATGCATTTTGTTTTAAAATTTCTGATGCTAAATTCTACTGAAAAAACACAGAGCCTCTTTTTTGTTTTACACTGATAATACTTTTTTGGGAGATCACTAATGCTAAAAAGTGCGTTTTTTATCACTTGTAAACAGTGTCTACCAGGTTTAAATTGGAATAGCTTTCTTTTTTTCAGCTTATCAAACTTTGGAGGCTTATTCAAAGCCGAAATATATGTAATAATTGTCATGCTTTTCTAGTGAATAATCCATTATCAATTCTTTGATAATAAGAGCTACAATCTCCAAAAATCTAAATGTAAAGTCAATAGTCATCTCCTATCTCACTAACCTGCATCCTCTCACTCATGCTCCTTTCTCCGTCCACTCCACTCTCATCAGCATTCTCATCCTTCTCTTACCCACTTCCTGACACCCCCTATAACCCGTCACTCTTTCTCATAACATTCCTCCAATGTAACCCCCTGCAAAACAGTGGCAGTAAAATGCCTTGCTTGGGGCGATATGATTAGAATAAAAAGTTAAAATAACAGTGATATTTACAAATAAATGCCTATTATTTAACTCTTAGCGAGGAGATTTATACCATTCCCAAGAATATTTGGGCATGAGTGAATACAACAAACCCGACTGGAGTTCAGATTGATCGCTGAGGAGTGAATGATCAAAAGTCCCTTTAAATTTTCAACACCTTACTCAGTATCATCGTAGACTCCAGTAACACCGTGATGAGTACAGCATGGTTCTAATAGTGCTTAGTTTTATGGACACGATTCTAACTTTTCATATAATTCTCAGCTCCCAGACTGTCATTTAATTTTTTACACTCTTTCACCTTTAGTCGTCTGTCCGCCTGTCCAGCCACACCCAGGATCTGACAAGTTGGTTTCTCCTTATTCAAAGTTATCAGGGTTGCTCTTCTTTCTTAGAACAGTGTGGTTGTTTGGGTGTCGAATTCAAGAAGTATTGTGCACTTTTTCTTTTCCAGGTAGGGGTCTAGTTTGTGCTGATAACACTCGTCTACATGACCGAACAAAAGTCGTTTGCACAGTTCCCACTATATATACTCAATATACCAGTCGAGACAGATGAACAAAAATCATTTAAAAAACAAAAACTAAAAGGAATTTTTTCTATGGTGAATATGTAAAG
>JBBBDQ010001464.1:0-50000 GCA_037127315.1 Ascarosepion bandense | reverse complement strand
CTTTACTCTCATTTTTTTTCTTTCTTTCTTTGCTTTAATTCTTCCCACGTTTTTTCTTTGTTGCTTTCTATCCTTTCAGTCCTATCTTGGTTTTCTTGTTATATTTTCATCTTTTCTTTCTCTATTTTTTCTTTCTTTTTTTCTTAATTTCATTCTTAATTTCTTATATCCCTTCTTTCACTATTTTTCTTTTTCCTCTCTTTCTCTATTACTTCTTTTATTCTTTGTTTCTTCCAAATTCTTTCCTTTTTTCTTAATTTCATTCTTATTTCTTATATTTCTTAATTCAATATCTTTTCTTTTTCCTCACTTTCTCTATCCTTTTTTCATTCTTTGTTTCTTTCCCAATTTCTTTCTTTTCTTCTTAATTTCATTCTTAATTTCTTATATTCCGTCTTTCACTATTTTCTTCTTCCTCACTTTCACTTTCTTTCATTTTTTGTTTCTTTCCGAATTCCTTCCTTTTTGTCTTTATTTCATTCTTAATTTCATTCTTAATTTCTTATATTCCGTCTTTCACTATTTTCTTCTTCCTCACATTCACTTTCTTTCATTCTTTGTTTCTTTACCATTACTTCCTTTTTTCTTAATTTCATTCTTAATTTCTTTCTTAATTTCATACTTAATTTCTTATATTCCTTCTTTCACTTTTTTATCCCTCACTTTCTCTATTCTTTCTTTCATTCTTTGTTTCTTTCTGAATTCCTTCCTTCCTTCCTTCTTCTTGTATTCGTTTCGCTTTTTCTCTTCTTTCTTTCCTCTATTTCATTTAATTACTTTTTTTTCTTTCTTTCTCACTTTTTCCTTCTTTGTAATTTTCTTTCCCTTTTTCTTTTTTCACTTTTCCTTCATTGTTTCTTTTTTAATTCATTATTTCTCTTTTCTTCTTTTTTTCCATCACCTCATACTTTCTTTCTTTCTTTAAAAGCTTCAATTTTTCTTTTCTTGTCTTCCTTCTTTATTTACATTTTCTTCTTCCCTTTCCTCCTTTCCCGCGCATTCTCCCGCCTGTTTTATGCCCAAACTTATTCTGAAGTCTACGGGATTTTTATGATGACTACATATTTTATGCCAACTCAATTATTTTTCAGCCTTTGTTCTCAAGTGTTTTGCTTATTCATTGCTAGGCAAGTATTTCTTTTCACTATTTTCAAACATTTTGCAGATTATTTCAATGTTTGCCTTTCTTGACGGTAAAAGCAATAAATCAGAAGCCATTTTGATTGTTGGGGGGGTTGATTGAATTTTGCTCCCCTTGTTTACGTGCTAATTCACTTTTCATAAAACTATGTTAAACGGTTTAAATGGAATCGAATTCGAGGGGACGGGTTTTGAAGAATAGCCTTTCTCGAGTCTCTGGTTTTTACGAGGTTCTTCATTTCTAATGCTGTTGAATTCTCTGCATCCACACTTCTGTGTGTTTACAGATTTCTGTGTATTTGTGTGTGTCTCTAACTTCCTATATTTCCGTGTGTCTACAGGATTCTATATATCTACAGGTCCTTATATTTCTCTGTATCTGAAGGATTCAATATCAATCGCATGAATTTAACACATTGATTGCCAACCACGATATAATTCGTGGTTAGAATGTTTTCATATGATGCCGACTACGAGTTATCTCGTGTCAACAACGAGATTATTCGCACTGATAATATTAGCGCGAAAATGATAAGAATTCAGGTGAAGCTATAAGTCAACTTATAATTTTTATTACATAAGTTGTTAGCGAAAGTTTCCTGTCTCTTAATACTCTGCTCGGCTTTTGGAATTCGTCCTTGGCCATTCTGATTCACCTTCAGATCTCAGTGTCGCAATTTTCTTTTACCGTTCGAACCCTTCCCAAGTACTAAAATTTCTTACTTGCTTGATTTTAGTATCCGCAACTTGTAATTGGCATTTTGGGTCCCTCCGTTGGCTGATGACCATACATTCGGTTTTCTAGTAGTTTATTTGTTGTTCTTTCTTTTGACTTTCATCATCTGCCTTTCT
Organism: Ascarosepion bandense; assembly: GCA_037127315.1. NCBI lineage: Eukaryota > Metazoa > Mollusca > Cephalopoda > Sepiida > Sepiidae > Ascarosepion > Ascarosepion bandense. Next base: position 48,008 of record JBBBDQ010001464.1, on the reverse strand, counting down.
AAGGAGGTCTTGTAGTTTTCTTTCCGTGTCAGCTACCAGCACTGTATCATCTGCGGATCTTATGTTTTTCAGATTGTGACCCCCAATGATGAATCCTGGCACAAGTTCTAAAGTCCTCAGAATAGTCTAGCTGTACTAGTTGAATAAATCCGGTGAAAAGACCCATCCTTGTCTTACGCCTCATTCTAGTTTTGTATATCTGCTGAATTCGTTTCCTGTCTGTATGCAGGCGTTTTGCTGCCAGTAGAGGCTCTTGGCTACGCTGATGTGTTTGCGAAATATGTCGAGGTTGCTGAGCATTTCTATTAATTCCTTGTGGCCTAACTTGTTTTTTTTTTGTGGGGGGGGTTGTCTGTCGTATTTTTTTGTCATTTTTATAGTAAGGGTCACCCTGTACAAGGCTCATTGTCCACAAGAGGTAGAGGGGTTACATAATGGGATAGTTTTTATAGGTGTAGGGGAAGATAACGGTTAGCTCTAGACTTAAAAGGTTAAAATTGTAGTGATCGGGGAAATATCCTTTCGGGAGTCTGTTCCACAAGGCAGTAAAGAAGCTTTTTTAAACAGTGAGGTTCACTTTGTACAAGACCCGGGGGCCACTCGAGGTAGAGGGGTTACATTATGGGATAGTTTTTATGGGTGTAGGGGAAGATAACGGTTAGCTCTAGACTTGAACAGGTTAAGATTGTAGCGCTCGGTGAAACGTCGTCTTGGTAGTGTACTCTACAGAGCAGTAGTATGTGAGAAAAATCTGTCTGAGAGGAATCTAATTCTCGCCGATTGAATACGGAGAGAAGTTAAGTAGTTTGCTACTATGTAAGTGTATTAGCGGGTCCTAGCCGTGAATGTTAGACCTGGTGGAAACAAGGAATGTAGTTCGTCCGATCATTTTCCATGGTAGTAGCGATTGAACAGCGAGAGACTCGCCACCTCCCGTCTTAGAGAGAGAGAGAGACAGAGACAGGGATAGACAGACAGAGATATAGAGATATAGATAGATATAGATAAATAGAGATAGATATATAGATATAGATAGATATGTATTCGTTGCAATCATATACGCGCAAATACCCTTGGGAAAGGTATTAATCCGTCTCTTTCCTCCAGCTATGGGTCAAATAACAGGACAGATTGGATTCTATAGCCTTGACTGGCAACCATTCTACCGCAGAAAGCAATGGCAAACTACTGCGGGATAATCTTCTGCCCAGTCAGTTATGTCACTTTCCAGACATGATCACCCAAGCGTGTATCACGTATGGCACTTAACTGACTGATATAGATATAGATAGGTCCTAGCCGTGAAAATTAGACCTGGCGGAAATAAGGAATATAGTTCGTCCGATCATTTTCCATTGTAGTAGCGATTGAACAGCGAGAGACTCGCCACCTCCCGTCTTAGAGAGGGAGAGAGAGAGAGAGAGAGAGAGACAGACAGACAGACAGACAGAGCTATAGAGATATAGATAAATATATATATATAGAGAGAGAGAGATACAGAGAGATACAGATATATATATATATATATATATATATACTTAATTACAATAAAGCAGCACTAATAATTACAGACTACAAGTCCGAAAAAAACAATGCTAACCTAACAGTAACTTAAATCGTCAAATAACCCAACGAGGACTACCTCGTAGGTTAAATAATGGGGAAGAATAAAAAGAAACAAACCGAGCACAAGAACAATACGTCAAGTGCTTGTTTGAAAGAAAAAAAACCAAGACGTAACCTTAACAGTAAAGTGCTCTATACAAAAGTACGAAAGTAGAGCAAAAAATACAGTACACTAAATGTAAAATTGAGCCAACACCTAGCTGTTGGCTCAATTTTACATTTAGTGTACTATATATATATATATATATATATATATATATATATATATATAGCTAAATAGATAGATAGATAGATAGATAGATAGATAGATAGATAGATAGATAGATCCTAGCCGTGAAATTTAAACCTGACTAAATCTAAAATTGAGCCAACACCTAGCTGTTGACTCAATTTTAGATTTAGTGTACTGTATATATATAGCTAAATAGAGATAGATAGATAGATAGATAGATAGATAGATAGATAATGAAAAGACTGCAATAGATAGATAGATAGATAATGAAAAGACTGCAATAGATAGATAGATAGATAGATAGATAGATAGATAGATAGATAGATAGATAGATAGATAGATCCTAGCCGTGAAGGTTAGACCTGACGGAAACAAGGAATGTAGTTCGACCGAGAACGTGATGCAGTGACAGAAAAGTGAAAGGCTAGCCACAATCTGCTTGCGATAAAGAGAAATCAGAGGGTGTCCTGTTGGGCAGTGGTTCGCGGGGAGAAGCTTCTTGAATGGAACTTACTTCTCGCCGATAGGAGAAAGATGGAATGCGGATGGTTTTCTAATATGTAAGTGGCATGACGGGTCCTAGCTGCGAAGGTTAGAGCTGGCTGAAACAAGGAATGTTGTTCGTCCGATCACTTTCCATGGTAGTTGCGATAGAACAGTGAAAGACTCGCCACATCCCGGCTATGAGAAAAGTTTCAGTGGGTGGAAAATAATTCTTCTCCAACAAGGACCCGGAGACCCTCTTGAATTCTGTCGAGACTGGAAAGTGAGGTCCGGGAAAGTCCGATCAAACGTGGCAACTACTTCGAGTTTCGACCTGGTCTGGATCATTTAAAAGTAGAAGATAGCACGAGGAGTCAGGTACTTGCTGAAGCCGTACAGGGAGCTGATCATTTTACCGGCATCTTTAGCGATGGATCGTATATAAGATTTCCGCTTGAAGTCGGATGTGAGTTTAAGCCCCAATATTTTCTCAAGGTAGAGACCATCTTCGAGAGATCATCCATTTATCGTGAACGATTAGAAATTACTAGCAGTATAGCCCGGCGTTGCTCGGGTGTAATGAAAGCTTTAAAACTAATCCCTGGTCCTGGAGCTCAGACTCTTTGGACGTTGGCACGAAAGACTAAAAAGCAATAGTTGTTTCCAGTTAAAGCGAAACCGTAGACTGAAAGAAAAATGAATAGATGTAAGTCAAATTTTGATTTTGTGGTCTCGATATCAAGTCTTTTTCGTCGTAAACTGAATTTTGAAGGCTAAATAAGTCCTCTGAGTAAATGGTATCATGGCTGAGACTAAGAACTACAATTATACCTACTTAGAGCCAAACCCGAAGCAAAAACTAAAATAAAAGAGCTGAAAAAAATACAGACATACAGACAGATAAACAGACACACACACACACACACACGAGCATCTTGCCTTTTATATATATATATATATATATATTATAGATTTTCTGCACTATTGTAAGAACTGCAACCTTCAAACTTCTGAATATCGTTTCTTATATCTTTGTCTATGTGTGTATCAAATTTGATTAAAATCGGACCACTCCTTCTATAACCCGATTTTTTTGATTATCGATTTTCGATATTTATCGGGGGTACCTCGACACAAAACCTAGCTAAGAACACTCGCAGACGCTTATAGTACAACTATGTAAATTTTCAAGAAAATCGATTCAGCCGTTTTGGAGTCTATAGGTAACGGACACACACACACATACAGACACATACACACACACACACACACACACACACACACAGACAAAGTTCCATTTATAAATAAGTTTAGATAATTTTCTATATTTCCGTGTCAGTATGTTCCTATATCTTTGGATGTCTACACGATTTTATATTTTGCAATTGTTTATGTCTACGTTGTTAGTATAAACTGTGTATACAGGCAGTGGCGATTTTACAGCAGGCCAGAAGGAGTAAAGGCCCCCCTCTAGAATTTTGTGTCCCTCGTTTACCTCCGCGGACATTTTATAAACTTCAAAATTTTATGAACTTGATCAGTCTCTGATTTTGATAAGATTTGATCTTCAGCACTTTTCCTTCTGTGTTTTCTTTTTCAATTAGCTTTTGAAGGACGCATACAGAGTTTTGTTGAGGAAAAAATTCAGAGCACACTCTTCTTCTTGTATTGGTGTTAGTCTTATTAACCCTTTTATTTGTTTTGTTTTTTAAATTAACCTCTCTTCTGTTCCAACAGCTTGAGGGTGGAAAAGAAGACAAGAATAGATTAACTCCACTACTATATATAAAAAAAAGTTATTCCGTTTAAGTAAAATACTTATACTTAAACTCATTTCTAAGTTGTGTATACGATAGAAGTGTAGTATGAAAATGAAGACGCTGCTTGATTTTGTTCCCTAATCCTCAGAAAAATCTCGGTCCCTAAGTTCCCTCCCTCACTTTCAGACTTCTACAATCGCCACTGTACAGGAACCTATATTTTTGTGAATTTCCATGATCCGATATCTCGATGTGTTATATATATTCCTATATTGTGTCTACATGTCTCTATATTTTTCGTTTCGGCAAGATGCTATATTTCTGTTTGTTTAGAAAATTCCACATGTCTGTATGTCTCCAGATTTCTCTCTCTCTCTCTCTCTCTCTCTCTTTCTCCATTCACCTATATCTCTCACAGACACATGCATCCGGCAGCAAGGCCTCTAATTGGGAGGTTGTGAGGAGCATGGAACCACTTTTTTGTTGCTGTTGTTCCCTGGTCTATCCTGACCCGGAGTGGTAGCACCTGTTAGGGTTCCAGTTATGGGCAAATAGTTAACCCCCAAACTGAGGTCAAAACACTATGAAAGTATAAAAATAGACTTTTATAGAAAAATATACATTTTGAAGGAAAAATATTACTAACAATACATTTTTGAAGAAAAACACTTTGAACAAAAAAATTATTGTCAGCAAAATATTTTTGAATACAAAACTAGAAGACATTTTCAGTTTTCTAAAATAAAAAAGAATAAAAACAAAAATTTCCTTAAAATCTGACTAAATCAACCTTCTCATTATAACTGAACATTAAAAAAATACTTAAAAACCCTACCTTTTTGGCATTGAATAACCCACAGAGGTTGATATGACGTTAAACAAAACTCAAACTAAACTAAAATCACAACAGCAGCAGAGTCAGAGTTAATCGTTCATGTTATAGTGGTTATTTGACCAAAACAGTTATATATATATATATATATATATATATATATATATATATATATATAATCCTGATCAAAAATTTAAGACCACTTAAAAATCTTTAAAAATAATTTTTTTTTATGGATAGATGTTAAACTCCTCCCACTTAAGGTTACCAATACTACAATCTAATAGGTTATGGAAACAAAAAACTACATTCCAAACATTTTATTTAGAAATTTACATTTTTATAAAATGAGGCGATTTACACATGATCAAAATTATAAGACCAGGGGTATAAATTGTTAGATCTATGGTAATTCCAATGTTTTTAGTTCAGTTAGAGATTAGCAATCACTGAGTAAATGTGTTACCATGCCTAAAGCAAGCAAACTTACCAAAGTTGAGCGTTCTTGAATTCTAGAATTCTATAAGCAAGATTTGTCACAGCGGGCGATCGCAGCTAAGGTAAATCGCAGTAAAACTGTGATTTGCAACTTTCTAAAGAACAGTGAGAATTATGGAAAAGCAAAATCCTCTGGTAGACCCCCAAAAATTTCTCCTGCATTGAGTAGGAGAATAAGACGGGTTGTTATGAAATATGGGGGACTTTCTTCTAGTCAAATTAAAGCAGTTACAGATGCTGATTGCAGTCCCGTAACAATCAGACGACACTTAAGACAAAAAGGCATAGTAAATAAAAAGCGTAAACAAATTCCTCGGCTGCTTCCACGTCACAAGGTGGACCGCTTAAAGTTTGGTCGTGAATACCAAACATGGGACGTTGAGAAGTGGAAGAAAGCCCTGTTTCCTGATGAGAAAAAATTCAATCTCGATGGTCCTGATGGCTTCCAACGATATTGGTGTAACAAAAACATGCCTCCTGAAATTTTCTCCGCACGTCATAGTGGTGGTGGGTCCCTAATGGTATGGGGTGCCTTTTCTTACAGAGGGACGATGGAGCTCCAGGTGATGCAGGGTCGTCAGAGAGCGGCTGGTTGTGTTAACATGCTACAAAAAGCATATTTGATGACGGAGGGCCATCGTTTGTGTGGGGATGGATGGTTATTCCAACAGGATAATGCTGCAATCCATGCTGCAAGACGGACCTTGACCTTTCTACAAGAAAATGGGGTCCATCTCTTGGGACATCCTGCATGCTCACCGGACTTGAACCCAATTGAAAATGTTTGAGGATGGATGACAAGAGATGTTTATCGAAATAGCAAACAATATTCAACAAAAAATGATCTTTGTGAAGCCATCTTCAGAAACTGGAGCAATATCCCCCGCACCTTAATGGAAACGCTTATTTCTAGCATGCCTGACAGAATTTTTGAAGTCATCAAAAGCAGTGGAGGTAGACTTCATTATTAAATTTGGTTGTTGAATATTTTCATACACTTTTTGTACAATTTCGTAGAATTTTTGTCTCTGGTCTTATAATTTTGATCATGTTTAAATCGTCTCATTTTATAAAAATGTAAATTTCTAAATAAAATGTTTGGAATGTAGCTTTTTGTTTCCATAACCTTTTAGATTGTAGTATTGGTAACCTTAAGTGGGAGGAGTTTAAAATCTATCTGTAAAAAAAAAATTCTTTTTAAAGATTTTTAAGTGGTCTTAAATTTTTGATCGGGAGTGTATATATATATATATATATATATATATATATATATATATATATATACTTACCTACATATATGCGAGTGATCATTTCACATTAAACTGACAATACGCAATATCATATCTCCCCGTAAACAGTGAGGTAAATACAAAATGGCGCACAGACAAAGACGCATCAGAAAGGCGCTTTCCAGAAACTAAAGCCACAGAAACATTTTGCGAGAGACAATTAAAATCTACAGGACTAATATGTAATATTTATCCTCCTGTACAGTAGCTGTTCAGAAATTTTCAGTACCGATTCTTCTTGGTAAGTAGATAATTAGTGTGTATAACATGGTGTTGTCAAAGAGGGACAGTAAATTTTTAAATGTTGTTTAGAATCTTCTCTCGCACTTCTCGCCTGTGGAATTCCCTTCCGCATGATTGCTTCACCGACGGCTACAATCTCCAGGAGTTTAAATGTAAGGTCAATAGACACCTACTAACACACTAACCATCTTTCAAACACTACTACCATAGAAAGTCTTCTTCTTTTTCTATGTGCCTTGTCCTTTCAGAACGTAGGCGATCATGGCCTTCCACGTCTTCCTATCCCTGGTGGCTCTTAGTACACTTTCTCTTGTAACATCACGCAACCCACCTGATCATCCACCTGATCAGGTCCTTCAACTATGTTATCCGCTGCTTTTCCCTGTCTCTTTTCCCTTCTATCTGCCCTGTTAGTATCAGGTTCCCCAAACCCTCCTTTCTCATTGCATATCCCAGGAACTTTAGTTGTCTCTTCCTGATGCTCGATATAAGTTACCTTTTCGTTTCCATCCTTTCCAAAACCTTGTCATTGCTCACATACTCGTGGAAAATACTCGAATGAAATGCCTCTACTGGTTCCACTAGGTTTGACCTTAACAGTTAGGATCCGTCATAGCGCTTACATAGTAGCAAAACACCTACACTATCTCCGGAATCCATCGGTCAAAAGTAAATTCAGCTCAAACAGTTTCTTCCAGCAAACCACTGCACTGCAGAGCACACTCCCAAGAGGATGTTTCCCCGATCACTATAATCTTAACCTGTTCGAGTCTAGAGTTAACTGTTATCTCCCTCTCCTATCCATATAAATTACCTCTTAACGCAGCCTTCTAAGTCGAGTGGCGACCGGGCGTTTTACATGGTGAATCACACTGTAAAAACAAATATACAAGAACAGGTTTTTGATAAGAATTATTGTAAAATAAAAACAGTTTCAACAGGAAATTGAAATCAGTCTGAAGATATAGTTTTTGCATGGCTATAACTGTCATTCTGTCCAACACCTTCGATAGCCACAAATACATAAACACGAAAAGATATTTACGATCAGAATATTTTCATTTTTCCTAAAATGATAAAAATGAAAAGTTTTATGTATGATTTGTATAATTCTGTTTCCATTCGGTCTTATGATAAATCATTTTGCCCATAAAGGTGAGATACAAGATGACACACTATTTAAATCCTGCATCGCACCGATTTTGTCAGGGTCGATATGTGCCTATCCGACTCTATATACTTCTGTAGATCTACCCCTGTCGGAGCTGTAAAAAAAGCAGTGTATGCGAGTGTATGTACGCGTGTCTGCATGCATTTTAAGATAAAAGCTGAATTTATAGAATATATATATATATATATATATATATATATATATATATATATAAGCCATCCACATACAAGCCTGTTTCGCTGTATCACAGCTCATCAGTGTGGCTAGACGCATCCACTTGCTTCTGGCTGGGATCGAAACTTAACCGATTTGGTGTCGATTTGCCATCGACATATATCAGTCAGTTAAGTGCCATACGTGATATACGCTTGGGCGATCATGTCTCGAAAGAGACATGACTGACTGGGTAGAAGATTAATTAGGTTGCCATTACTTTCTGCGGTAGACTGGTTACCGACCAAGGCTATAGAACCCAATCTGTCCTGTTATTTAATCCATAACTGGAGGGAAGATACGGATTAATACCTTTTCCAAGTGTAGTTGCGCGTAAGTGAATGCAATGAATCTAACTGGAATTCGAACTCGGTTCCTCGATTTCTCGTTCCGAGCCGATATCCACTGCGCCACAACGCACATCCACATTGACATATATATATATTTGCGTATTTAGGCAGCAAATTTTCTTTTAAACATGTCAGATTAAATAAATTGCAAACACTATGTTTGCTTATTCTTAATAAAATCCGTTAAGTATAAGCAAGCATCTTTGTGCAGCGTTATAATCTGTCTCATATCATTTGACAATTCTTTTCTTTTAACCATTTTAATAAGTTTAAATAGTGCGACAGTCTGGAGTGTATCAAAACTGTTATGTACCTATTGAGTCACGTGATTGGTTAATACAATTATTGAAGACAATCTGTGATTGGTTAAAGTACAAATCATATCAAAATAACACTTTTTGCCGTATTATTTGTATTGGTGTTAAATACTTTTGCATACAGTAAAATTCGAAAATTGGCAATAAAAGTACATAAAAGCAAGACTTACGGCCATATCACGTTGAATACACCGGTTCTCGCTCGATCACCGAAGTTAAGCAATGTTGAGCCTGGTCAGTACTTAGATGGGTGACCGCTTGCGAATACCAGGTGACGGATGTGCGTTGTGGTGCAGTGGATATCGGATCGGAAAGAGAAATCGGTGAGCCGAATTCGAATTCCAGTTGAATACTCTGTATTCCCTTAAGCACTGGTACCCTTGGGAAAGGTATTAATCAGTCCCGTCCCTCTAGTTATGGGTTAAATAACAAGGGTAGGACTTGGGAACCCTGTCCTTAAAAACAAATCCCAATGAATCTTGATACTCGAAAAGAAAAAAAAGTATTACTAGACACAAAACTTATATCAAAACAACAATAAATTGTTAAAAGAAAAAGGTATTACCAGCAATAAATAAATAAAATTTAGTTGGCAATAAATAACCCGCCGAGATGTTGATATGCCATAAAAACAAACTAACCAATATAAAAACAAAGTTTCTTAATTTTACTCTATGTTTATTTAGACAATGTTCATTAAAATATTTGAAGTATCATTCAAATTGAATGATTTTTTGTGAAATTTATTAAAAAAAAATGTGTTAAATACTTTTGCTACCCATTGTATATACATATATTTTAAGAATTCTTATAAAAAGTTACGAAATGGTATTAACCGACATATTTATTTAAAATTATTTCTTTGGGGATTATTTTTAATGGATACTCGAATTTGAGTGGATATTCTGTTTTTCTATAATTAAACAGTACATTTGTATATATATATATATATATATATATATATATATATATATATATATATATATATACACCGGCCTGAATATTAGAGAAATCTTGTTAGAAATATATGCTTCGCCGTAGCGCAAAGTTATCCATTAAATTCAAACTCACACGTTAGAAAAAGATACATCGGAAGGATTCGAACCTACGACACCTATAGACCAGAGCAGCTACCAATTGATTTGACGTGATATAACCACATAGAGGTCGCATGTTCGAAATCTGCTGAAGAATTCTACCGGCCAACAGACACTCACTTGGCCAGAAACACCTCCATTACGGCTCAAAAATATGCTGATATGATATAGTTTTATATTTGGGGGTAAAAGTGCTCGATATCAGAAATATAACGTATGTAAATTTATTTATTGATACAAGATGTCGCAAAAGTAACGCACGTTGTATTTCGAGCTGAGGTACATGGGACAAAGGGGAGCAGTTGAATTACTATCGCCAAACATAACGCCGTCAAAAATTTTCTTGTGGGCTATACTGAAAGACCTTCTTTACAAACCCAAAATGAAAACAGTACCTGAATTAAAGCAAACAATTTCTGATAGCTTTTCTGAATTTAATGTATTGAGTTGTCCGGAAAGTTCACACCGATTTTTAGTCGTTCATGTTCCAACACGTCAGAAAATAATATCGACAGATATATGCTTGGATGTGCGTTGTGGTGCAGTGAATATCGGCTCGAAACTACAAATCGGTGAGCCGAGTTCAAATTCCAGTTGAATTTCTTGCATTCACTTACACACAAATACTCTTGGGAAAAGTATTAATGATTTTATGTACGGAACAGTTGAGCAAGTGACAAACAAATCACTTTGTAACACCAAAGATGAACTAAAGGCAAGGGTTGTATTCGCCACATTAAATGAGGAGACCATACACAAGAGTCTCATGAAATTCCGATGTCGTCGATTTAATTGAATTAGTTTACTTGTTAATATTTCAAGATATTTGTTTGATTTTGATAAATATATCTCTTAAAATGGTGTGTTAGTGCGAAATAAGTTTTGTGTAATTTACGATAATTTATCCATTACACTTTGTATATATATATATATATATATATATATATATATATACACACACACATATATACATATATACATGTATATATGCATATATATCATTAATGCAAATTTAATATTTGTATTATAGCTGAATGATGTTATATGCAACGCCTCTCGGAAATATCAAGCTTTATAAAGCGTATGTATATGTATTTATAGATCATAATATCTCCTTTACTAGAGCAAACCTTTCCTCATTCTTTGTTTATATGGGCTTGAGAATGCATGTCTTAAAATGCCATGTTGAAAATAGCTATTTTCTTCGAAGTTTTATCCGAATTTACAGATAAACAAGTATATATATATATAATTTGTGTGATTTTTTAAAACACTGGCGCGGCCTAATAATTATGGCCGGTAGTATATATATATATATATATATATATATATATATACCAAGAAATAACGGCCTGGGTAGGCTTTATTAATATTATCAGTGTTCACTGATTTCTTTTTACAATCTCCTTGCACAGACGCCCCCCTTAACCCCTTGCTCCTATTTACTGCCGTTATCTCGTTGTTATAGAGGGGTAACACAGGCATCAATAATCTAAGCACGTCTGGGTCATTTTCGCAGTCGGAAGTCCCGGCCAATTCGCTTTTGAACCGAACATTGGGATCCGGCATTCCAGTGCATGCGCCACAACTCCGCCCAAATCTGGCAAAATGCTCCGGGCCTACACGCCTTTTATTGAGGCAGTCGACACCGGAAATGGACTTCGAAATGCAACTAGCCTGAATGTTTACCTGGTTTATTCACACAGACAAACGATGGATTATAATCCAAATCCCGCCTGCTGCTCTTTTTCTTTTGGCTATTTCTGTTAGGACAACTTCCGTTGGATATTACAATTCGCCTGTTCGATTGTGTGAGTCTATTCGTTCGCAAAATAAAATTCGGTACATGAATAAATACTTGCCTAAATTGTGGCTCTTTGTTTGAATGCTCCAACGCGTTTTTGCATTTTGTGTTGGTATGTTTCTGAAAAAGACTAGATTTGCATATACTCCTCTAGTCGACCAATGACTATAATAGTGTTTCTTTGAAATATTTCACCTCTTGGAATCGACTGACGAGATAGCATGCGAGAGATTTCTTTGTTCTTCAAATTGTTAAAAATTAAATATTGTTAAAGGGTTAATAAATTTAGCCTGGTTTAACACACGATCGCAAATATAAATTCTCAGAAAGGATTGAATCCTGCAATTGAAGTAAAGCGGGCATCCTTTAAAGATATTTATTTACCTTAGCTACGTTTACCATAAAAAAACGATAAACCCATTGAAAGGTGGAAGTCCAAGAATTTGTCATCATAAAACTCACACGTTTTCATACTACATAATCTTCCAAAATGTATACTCACCTTATTAAAATCAATATGGCTCCTTAAAATTATTTTATAACGAAACTTAAATTAATTTTATACAAGCCAAAATATAAAGGAGACATAGTGCAAATTAAGTTTATAAAACATCTTATATGGGGTTGTGGTGTAGTGGATATCGGCTCGAAACGAGAAATCGGTGAGCCGAGTTCGAATTCTAGTTGAATTCGTTGCATTCACTTACGCGCAACTACCCTTGGGAAAGTTAGTAATCCGTTTCTTTCCTCCAGTTATCGGTTAAATAACAGGATAGACTGAGTTCTATAGCTTGGCTGACAACTAGTCTACCGCAAAAAGCAATGGCAACCTACTGCAGGATAATCTTCTGCCCAGTCAGATCACCAAAGCGTGTATCACGTGTGGCACTTAACTGACAGATATATAGTCAGCTATAGTATCTTGTCAACTATATATCTATAATGACACGGAAGTAACGTCCCAAAAGCTTTTTTAAAAAATCAAGTCCCTACATGTCGTAGGTGATCATGATACTACACAGCGTTATTTTTTATTAATATATCTAAATTGATCATCTCCATGTCTTTTTTGAAAAGATATGTTGTGGATTCCGCACAAAAATAATGAACAACAAAACAGATATAGATATAGAAAAGTAGGTTATATTGCACGTAATATAATTTTAATAATAGTTCTTGCAGTTGTAATTGTCTTTCTTTGTTCAAACTTTGAATTTCCATCTGTCTTTCTTTATTTGCCTTTTGAATTTCCATTTTTCTTTCTCCTAATTTAATTTGTGCTTCTATTTGTCTTTCTTCACTTTTTATGATTTCTACTATTCCCCTCTGAAAGTCATCCATAGTTTGCTACTTTGTTTCGTGAGGGGTTTCACTTTTTAACTATTGTTTTCTGGCAATTAATCTCGTAATAATTTGTGGAAAAATTTTCCTGTTGAAGGGGAAAAAATATTGTCTTTCAATTTTCTTTTTACAGTTTTTTCATTCTATCTCGTTACGTTCCAGAGTTGTAATGCCAGCAGATTATTTGCGATACTGTCGCCAAATTGTTTGTGGTCGACAAGTGTAGCACTATGGTTTTTACCTTGTTCTGTATGAGTTCTGTTGTTGCGTAAGTTTGAATCTTCCGTCACCAAGTTATTGTGGCGACAAGCGTTCGAAATCTTCGTCGCAAACTTGTTGTGTCGATGTACGTGTACATGAGTTCGAGTCTTCGTTGCCAATTTGTTGTGGCGATTCGGGGTATACGTGAGTTCCAATTTGTTGTGGATTCCTGGTGAAGGAACCGCACAAAATAATGAACAAAACAAATATGGAGATAGAAAAGTAGGTTATATTGAACGTAATATACAAACTTGAACGCAGGTTAATAAATCAAGGAATACTATTAGTATGAAAATAAATATATATATGTCTTGAAGTGAAGTCGTTGGAAATAGTATATCCGTGTATATTATTCTAGCTGAGTGGAGCTCAGAGCTAGTCTGACTTCTGATGCGGTAGTCTCTGGGTAAGTTCGGTAACTTACGTATCAGTTCCGTTACTCTCCGATAACTTGCATGGATCTATACTAATACTCTCAACTCTATGGCTGTAACGGTATTTACCAACCTTCTCACGCAAGGTTAGATGTAACACAAGGTCATTTTATAGTGGGTCTTCCCGGCCATATAGCCGGGGCAAAAAATGTCTGTCTATTATTACCGAGTCGTGATTCTACCCTTCGGCAGAACCATGACTGGGTTAGTGCTCTCTGCTCGGAAGCAGAGGGCGCTCTCTACTCGAAGGCAGAGAGCTGGCAGTGTCATAGTTGCAGTGGCAAATGCCAGCGCAGAATCTCAGCAATGCAATTCTATGGCAGTAACTGCTGTTCTCTCTATGGCAGGAGTATATGTACACTCAGTCGAGCCCATTGTCCTATCCAAATTTGAGATCTCACAACAAGTTATTTTCATAGTTTCTATCTACACCATACATGATGTTGAGTTCAGATATCTCCTTCTCCTAGACTGGTTGCCTCACCAAGGCTAAATAATTTATTTTACCCAGAATTTGTGTTGATGAGAGGAAATAGAGTCATACTTTTTTCAAGACTATTACCCCAAAATGAAAACAACTGCTGTGGTCGTAATTTAAAGTCGAATCATTCATTCTGGTGTTCTACGCTTGCAACCGTAATATTCTCGCACATCGAAGAGCTTGTCTACTGTAGGAATTTAAGATAAAAAGAACTAAAAACATATTGTATAATAATTATAGATGTACTGTATTTGGAAGTTAAATAAATAAATCATCCATTACACCCAATAGTGTTTTAGGGCAGCATTTTGTTGTTAGTCCTGCGCCTAACCCTCAAACCCGGAGGGAGGTGATTTCTTAGCGTAGCTTAGACGTGTCGCACGGCCGATAGTAAGGGGCACCCAATGAGGATCGAACTTACTACTCAATTGAAATGATTCCAGCGACACAAGCTTGCTAACCATTGCACCACCATTAGGTGCCTTATTTGTAAGTTAGTGACGGTAAACATTGCGAAAGTTTTCAATAGTAAAACAAACACTTAAATACGCCTAAGCGTTCTGACAGAGGATGGCAAGTGCGATGTTGAGATTAAAAGATGCATTGACATGGCCAAGGACGCATTTCAAAAGCTAACCACAGTACTGAGAGACAGGAAAGGCTCATTGGAAACAAAGAAAAGCGTGCTGTATATCTGTCTTTATGTATGGTAGTGAAAGCTGGACGATCTCGTCAGGGATTAAGAAAAGGCTTGAGGCAACAGAAATGTTGGTCTACAGTAGGATGCTGAGGATACCCTGAACTGACCATATGAGAAGAGATGAGTGGTTGGAAAGGATACAAACGAGAAGAAAACTTATACTTAACATCAGGAGAAGACAGCTGAGGCTCCTGGGGCACGTAATGAGGAAGGAGGGCCTGGAAAATATAATACTCACAGGACGAATAGAAGAAAAGATAGATAGGGGAAAGCAGCGCGAGACATCCTTGATTGGTCTGAGCAAATGGATGGTAGAGCAGGGCTTGGGAGAGACACCAAGAGAAGAAATAGAACCAAGTGGAAGGCCAGACACGACAGAAGAAGAAGAAGAAGAAGAAGAAGAAGAAGAAGAAGAAGCAGCAGCAGCAGCAGCAGCAGCAGCAGCAGCAGCAGCAGCATTGTACTGATTAACTGAGAACACGCGTGTCATACAATCAGCTTCAAACAAGTAAAATAGGTTCAATTATATTAAGTACAACCGAGATTACATTGCAGAGATCATATCAATTCCTCTTTTATGTGTTATGTCCCTTCTGGAAGAACACAATCATAGCTTTCCACAACTTATTGTCTATTGTTTCTTTAAATAACGTTAGACATTTTCCCATTAGTCCTGGATATGAATGATAAACTACATCCGACAACAAGAGCTCTGATTGGGAGATTTGAGGTTTTAAGAAGCGTAAAATCACCTCTTAATTGCTCTTCTTTCCAAGTACACCCGGACCCGGGATGATAATACCTGTTACCCTCCCAACAAGTTTCAAAAATTGAAATCTCTACAGACATAAACAAAACACTTTGAAAGTATAAAAATACATTTCATAGTAAAATTACCAGCAATACCTATTTATATACAGTAAAATGACAAGTAATACATATTTAATCAAAACTTATTTATAAATGGAACTTTGTCTCTATGTGTGTGTCTCTGTTGTGTGTGTGTGTATCCGTTACCTATAGACTCCGAAATGGCTGAACCGATTTTCTTGAAAATTTACACAATTGTATTATAAGCGTCTACGAGCGTTCTTAGCTAGGTTTTGTGTCGAGGTACCCCCGATAAATATCGAAAATCGATAATCGAAAAAATCGGGTTATAGAAGGAGTGGTCCGATTTTAATCAAATTTGATACACTCATAGACAAAGACATAAGAAACGATATTCAGAAGTTTGAAGGTTGCAGTTCTTACAATAGTGCAGAAAATCGATAATATAGATATAAAAGATTTCATTACACCCGAGCAACGCCGGGCTATACTGCTAGTTTATAGTAAAATGACCAAGAAATATATATTTATAGTAAAATGATCAGGAATGCATATTTACAATACAATTACTAACAAAACATTGTATTGCAAACAAACCAGCATTATACATTTATAATAAAATGAACAGCAATACATATTTATAATAAAGTGACCAAAAGCTATAATTACAAAAAAATGTCCAGCATAACGTATTTCGTTGTGGTGCAGTGGATATCAGCTCGGAACGTGAAATCGGAGAGCCGAGTTCGGATATTAATTGAATTCGTTGAATTCATATACGCGCAAATATCCTTGAGAAAGGTATGAATCCATCGATCCTCCCTCTAACTATGAGTTGATTAGCAGGACAG
The DNA here is from genome assembly GCA_037127315.1 of Ascarosepion bandense. Taxonomy (NCBI): domain Eukaryota; kingdom Metazoa; phylum Mollusca; class Cephalopoda; order Sepiida; family Sepiidae; genus Ascarosepion; species Ascarosepion bandense. The sequence goes on along the minus strand of JBBBDQ010001464.1, from coordinate 31,194 downwards.
ATTGGGTTCTTTAGCCTTGGTTGGCAAGCAGTCTACCGCAAAAGTAATGGCAACCTACTGCGGGAAAATTTTCTGCCCAGTTCTTATCTCTTTCGAGATATGTTCGCCCAAGTGTGTATCACGTGCGGTACTTAACTGACTGTTAGCTTTTTTCGAAAAACGACCAGAAATATATATTTATAGTAGAATTACCAACAATATGATTTATAGCAACTTTGACCAGCAGTACAAATTTATAGCATAAAGTGCAGCAGTATATAATTATAGTAGTATAAGCAACAATACATTTTATAGTAAAGTGACAAGCAATAGATATTTATTGCAAAATGACCAACAGTACATATGTATATTAAATTAACAAGCAATACATATTTATAGTGTTTATTATGAAACATACATATGTATATCGAAATAGCAAGTAATATGTGCATTGTTGTGCAGTGGATATCGGCTCGGAACGAGAAATCGGAGAGCAGAGTTCGAATTCTAGTAGAATTCGTTGCATTTACTTACGTGCAAATACACTTGGGAAAGATATTAATCCATATCTTCTCCCTCCAGTTATGGATTAAATTGCAGGACAGATTGGGTTCTATAGCCTTGGTCTGCAACCAATCTTATAGCAACATCCTACAGGGAAAACCACTGGTAAGTCAGTCATGTTTCTTTCAAGACATGATCACCCAAGCATGCATCGTGTATGGCACTTGACTGAATGATATATTTAAAGTAGAATTATGAACACTGCATATGTATATTAAAATAACAAGTAATACTTGTTTATAATAATATTATGAACAATCTATATTTATAATAACATGTCCAACAATATATATTTATAGAAAAATGACCAGCAATACATATTTATAGAAAAATGACAAGCAATAGAGATTTATAGTAAAATGACCAGCAATATATAATTATAGTAAAATGATAAGCAACACCTATTTATTTGAAAAAGGACCAGCAACACCTATTTATATAAAATGACCAGCAATACTTATTTATTGTAAAATGACCAGCAATATATATTTATAGTAAAATGATAAGCAACATCTATTTATAGGAAAAACGACCAGCAATACTTATTTCTTGTAAAATGACCAGCAATACATATTTATAGTAAAATGACCAGCAATACATGTTCATATTAAAATGATCAGCAATACATGTTTATTGTTAAATGACCAGCAATACATACTTATATTAAAATGACCAGCAATACATGTTTATTTTTAAATGACCAGCAATACATATTTATATCTAAATGACCAGCAATACATATTTATATTAAAATGACAAGCAAAAAATATTTATTGTAAAATGACTAGCTATATATATTTATTGTAAAATTACTAGCAACACATTTATAATAGAATTATCAACTATGAATTTTTTATCAATATGGCCAGCAATATATATTTATATTAAATGACCAGCAATACATATTCATAGTAAAATGACCAGCAATACATATTTATATTACAATTGACCAGCAGTACATATGTATTGTAAAATGACCAGGAACACTTTTATAGTAGAGTTATCAACTATAGATTTTATAGCAATATGGCCAGCACTATATATTTATAGTAAAACGACCAACAATACGTATTTATAGTAAAATAACCAACAATACATATTTATATTGAAATGACCAGCAATTCCTATTTATATTAAAATGACCAGCAGTGCATATTTATATTAAAATAACCAGCAACGTATATTTATATTAAAATGACCAGTAATACATATTTATATTAAAATACATATTTATTGTAAAATGACCAGCAACACATTTAAAGTAGAATTATCGACTACGCATTTTATAGAAATATGGCCAGCAATATATATCTAAACTTATTTATAAATGGAACTTTGTCTGTGTGTGTGTGTGTCCGTTACCTATAGACTCCGAAATGGCTGAAGCAATTTCCTTGAAAATTTACACAGTTGTTCTTAGCTAGGTTTTGTGTCGAGGTAAATATCGAAAATCGATAATCGAAAAAATCGGGTTAAAGAAGGAGTGGTCCGATTTTGATCAAATTTGATACACTCATAGACAAAGACATAAGAAACAATATTCAAAAGTTTCAAGGTTGCAGTTCTTACAATAGTGCAGAAAATCGATAATATATATATATATATATAAGGCAGGATACCGGGTCTGATCAAAATCAGTTTTTCAGCCCTTTTATTTTAGTTTTTGCTTCGGATTTGGCTCTAAGTAGGTATAATTGTAGTTCTTAGTCTCAGCCATTATACCATTTACTCAGAGGACTTATTTAGCCTTCAAAATTCAGTTTATGACGAAAAAGCTTATATGGTATCGATACCAGGAAATCAGAATTTGACTTACATACATTCATTTTTCTTCAATCTACGGTTTCTCTTTAACTGGAAACAACTATTGCTTTATAGCCTTTCGTGCCAAGGTCCAAAGAGTTTGAGCTCCAGGACCATGGATTAGTTTTAAAGCTTTCATTACACCCGAGCAACGCCGGGCTATACTGCTAGTTTACAGTAAAATGACCAGTAATGCATATTTATATTAAAATGACCAGCGATACATTTATACTTGAATTATTAACTATACATTTTATAGCAACATAGCCAGAAATGTATATTTATATTAAAATGACCAGTAATACATATTTATATTAAAATGACTAACAATATATATTTATTGTAAAATGACCAGCAACACATTTATAGTAGAATTATCAACTATGCATTTCATAGCAATATGGCCAGCAATATATATTTATAGTAAAATGACCAGCAACACATATTTGTATTAAAATGACTAGCAATACATTTATAGTTGAATATTAATCCATATTAATAATCCTAATCTACTTAACAAAAAGTGATTGAATAACCGCACACTGCTATAGAAAAAAATACTTACTTAAATTCTCATACCCCGATTGATACAAATTGCTCTATATATTTGTCTTTTTCCATCTCTCTTATAATCTTTAAATATTTAAATTTTTAATCTTGTTATTTAAAAAAATAGTTACCTAATTTTATAATATTTACATCCCATGAACATCGAGTGAACTTAAATTCAAATCTATTAAACTGTGAGTTTGAAAAATGAAACCCGATCGGATTGACATAAGTTGGCAATTCGGCCTCTGAGCTATGGGCGCTCGGTAGAGGACGGTGGACTTTAGCGTGTTATATATAATGTAAACACACATCAGTAGTCGAGAGTTTTAAATTCATTACTGAAAGAATAATGCATAAATCCGCGAGTAGCTATTGTTTTTTTAAGTCTACCATTTTTCCATAGTGCTCAATCGACGTACGGTAGCGTAAGTAGTTATCCGCAGACAGTCCTGTTTCGCTGTATCACAGCTCATCAGTACGATAAGACATCCGAATGCTTCTAGCCAGATCAAAACCCGATATATATATATATATATATATCGGGTTTAGTATATATATATATATATATATATATATATATATATATATATATATATTCGGATGACTATTTATGCTCTCACACCCTGATTGAGCACTCTGGAAAAATGGTAGACTTTGAAAAACAGTAGCTACTCTGGCATCTACGCATCGTTCATTCATCAATGAATTAGAACACTCTCAGCTATTGGCCTTGTATAATGATAATATACACGCTAAAAAAACCGCCTCCTCCTACCGAGCGCCCGTAGTTCAGAGGTAGGATCGCCGACTGACGCCAATTCGGTCGGGTTTCAATCCTGGGTAAAAAAAAAAGCATTCGGCTGTCTAACCATACTGAGGAGCTGTGATACAGCGAAACAGATCTGTCTGAGGATGACTATATATATATATATGTTTGATTCTTTCATAATATCTCTTTTGTTCTTCCTCCTTCTCTCCCGTTTTCCTCCTTTTGTTTTTTATTTCCTCTATGTCCCTTTTATGATTCCCCATTCTGGTTTCTAATTTGCCAACCCCACTTTACCTTGCACATAAAAATTTTGCCAATATAAGGAAGGACATTTTCATCTCTTTTCAAAAATAGCGTTTACTACCTGATGAGACATTGTCCTTTCAATGTCGAAACAAAATGTACACTTTGTAGTAGATTGTAATTTGAACATGTTCTAAAGTATAATGTATAATAAATATTCATAGGTCTATTCTTATATTGAGCACTGTTTTAAATTAATGTTTTGAAGCTTGTTAATTTTATATATATATATATATATATATATATATATATATATATATACTAGTTCCGTTCGTACTACATTGAGCACTGTCCCTGTCCTTATATGTGCATTTATTAATTCACGTAACTATATATATATATATATATATATATATATATAAGGAGACACCCAGCGGCGAAGGCCTGTTTCATGCTTAAATGCAATTTTCAGGCCATCACTTTTACATACGATCAATCTCTGATATTGAGAACTTTAGCCCATAAATATTGCATATCTTAAAACTCTGTTCTTATTATCAGTACTATTACAAGGTCTAATGGCGTACAACCTAAAACGATACATCCAAATACCGTGGGAATTCTTTACAAATCCTTTAAACTCTGTGAATAACAAAACGTGGAAAAATTAAACAAAATCTTTTTTGGTATTTAATAAGGTTTAGTAAGAAGAAAACATATGAAGAAACCTACTTTCGATGCAGATCATTTGACAAAAAGAAAATCAACAACAGAAAGAAAATAACTCCAAAATACTAGTGGTAAACAAGAACTAGCGGTAAACAAAAACTAGCGGTAAACAAAAACTAACGGTAAACAAAACAAAAACTAGCAGTAAACAAGAATGTAAATAAAAAAATAAAAATATTTTTTTTAATTGAAAAAGGATCCAGAGTTAAAATTCGTAAGTAGTGCACAGCAAACATGGAGTAAGAATGAAAAAAATGAAAGAGAGAAAAGTAGTAATCAAAGAAAAGAGGGAAAAAGAAGAATAAAGGAATGAAAGAGGGGAAAAGAAGAATAAAGGAATGAAAGAGGTAAGAGTAAGAATAAATATTTTCAACAAGAAAAAAGTAGGAATAAAGGAATGAAGGAAAAATAGAATGAAAGAAGAAAAAATAGAAATAAAAAATAAAAGAAGGAAATTTAGGAATGAAGGGAAAGTAAGAATACAGGAATGAAATTTAAAAGTAAGAATAAAGGAATGAAAGAGGAAAAAGTTCGAATGCAGAATTTGAAAGAGGGAATAGTAGGAATAAAGAAATGAAATTGGAAAAAGTAGGAATAAAAGATTTGAAAGAGGGAACAGTGTGGATGAATGAAAGACAGAAATAAAAGTAGGAATAAAGGAATGAAAGAGGGAAAGTAGGACTGAGGGAAAAGCAAGAAGAAAAGAATGAAATATAAAAGTAGGAATATAGAAATGAAGGAGGGAAAAGTATGAATAAGGGATCTGAAAGAGAGAACAAAAACTATAGAGAAATTAAAGAGAAAAAATAGGCATAAATGAAGAAAAGAAGGAAAGTATGAATAAAATAACGAAAAATGGAAAAGTAGAAATAAAGAAATGAAAGGGGAAAAGATGGAAATAAAGGAATTTAAGAGGGAAAAGTAGTGATAACGGAATGAAAGAGCAAAAAGTTAGAATAAAAGAATGAAATAGGGAACAGTAGGAATGAAGGAATGAAAGTGGAAAAATTAAGAATAAATGATTTGAAAGTGAGAAAAGTAGGGATACAGAAGTGAAAGAAGGAAGGCGTAAATAAAACAATAAAAGACGAAATATTAAGAATAAAGAAACGAAAGAAGAAAAAATAGTAATAAAGGAATGAAAGAGGAAAAGTTCGAATATAGGATTTAAAATAGGGAATAGTAGGAATAAAAGAATTAAAGATATAAAGTAGGAATAAGTGACTTGAAAAATGGAAAAGTAGGGATAAAGGAATTAAAAAGGAAGCAATAAGAGGAAAGGAATGAACAAGGAAAATGTAAGAATAAAGGAATGAATGAGGAAAATGTAAGAATAAAGGAATGAATGAGGAGAATGTAAGAATAAAGGAATGAATGAGGAGAATGTAAGAATAAAGGAATGAATGAGGAAAATGTAAGAATAAAGGAATGAATGAGGAAAATGTAAGAATAAAGGAATGAACGAGGAAAATGTAAGAATAAAGGAATGAATGAGGAAAATGTAAGAATAAAGGAATGAACGAGGAAAATGTAAGAATAAAGGAATGAATGAGGAGAATGTAAGAATAAAGGAATGAATGAGGAAAATGTAAGAATAAAGGAATGAACGAGGAAAATGTAAGAATAAAGGAATGAAAGAGAAAATGTAAGAATAAAGGAATGAACGAGGAAAATGTAGGAATAAAGGAATGAATGAGGAAAATGTAAGAATAAAGGAATGAATGAGGAAAATGTAAGAATAAAGGAATGAATGAGGAAAATGTAAGAATAAAGGAATGAATGAGGAAAATGTAGGAATAAAGGAATGAATGAGGAGAATGTAAGAATAAAGGAATGAATGAGGAAAATGTAAGAATAAAGGAATGAATGAGGAGAATGTAAGAATAAAGGAATGAATGAGGAAAATGTGGGAATGAAAGTGAAAAAGAGAGAGTTAGAAGAAAAGAAAGTGCACGAAAATTGAAAAAAAGCGTTAATTTTAACTTATTAAAAATAATATATAAGATTGTATGAGCGAATAACGAAATATATGGATGTTTGAATGAAAGAAAGGAAAAAAGGAAGGATGGAAATAGAAAAAGTATGAAAAAAGTAAAGCAAAAGAGTAAAGAAAGAAAGAAAAGGAAGAAGATGTACACAAAAAGAAAAAAAGAGTATTGTTTAAAAGCAAAAATGAACGAAAGAAATAGTAACTATTTATAAAAGAAAAATAAAATAAATTGCTAGTTACTGAAGAGAGCAAAAACAAGAATAAGTAAAGAAAGAAAGAAAGAAAGAAAGAAATGAAAAATTTTCAAGATATAAGATAAAAAAGAAAGAGTCAAATAATACAAAATAGAGAGAAAGAATGAAAGAAAGAAAGATTAAACAATAAGAAAGAAAAAAGAAAGAAAAGAAAAATTAAAAGAAAAATAGTAAGCCGTTCTTAAAATGGAATCAAGAAAAATAGTTTAATATTGAAAAAATATAATTAAAAAAAACAAAAGAAAGAAAGAAAGAAAGACAAAATGAATGAAAAATGTTAAAATAAGAAAACGAACAAAAGAAATTAAAACAAAAGAAAGAAAATAAAATGAATGAAAGAAGGAAGGGAAGTAAAGGAAAGAATGAAAGAAGAAATAAAAAAAGTTAAAAAATAGTCAGAATAAAATAATGAAAAAAAGACCAAAAACAAGAAAAATGAAAATATAAAAATATCAGAAATCAAGCACAAAAGAAAGAAAAGTGCGAGAAGAAGAAAAAAAGAAAAAAAGAAAGAAAGAAAGAAAGAAAAGTGAGAAAAGAAAGAAAGAAAGAAAAGTGAGAGAAAAAAGAAAGAAAGAAAGAAAGAAAAGTGAAAAAAGAAAAGAAAAGTGAGAAGAAAGAAAGAAAAAGTGAGAAAAGAAAGTAAGAAAGAAAAGTGAGAGAAAAAGAAAGAAAGAAAGAAAGAAAGAAATAAAAAGAAATAAAAAAGAAAGTGAGAGAAGAAAGAAAGAAAGAAAGAAAGAAATAAAAAAAAAATAAAAAAGAAAAGTGAGAGAAGAAAAAAAAAGAAAAAAGAAAGAAAGAAAGAAAGAAAAGTGAGAAAAGAAAGAAAAGTGAGAGAAAAAAGAAAGAAAGAAAGAAAAGTGAAAAAGAAAGAAAGAAAAGTGAGAGAAGAAAGAAAGAAAAAGTGAGAAAAGAAAGAAAGAAAAGTGAGAGAAAAAGAAAGAAATAAAGAAAGAAATAAAAAAGAAAGAAATAAAAAATAAAACAGAAAGTGAGAGAAGAAAGAAAGAAATAAAGAAATAAAAAAGAAATAAAAAAGAAAAGTGAGAGAAGAAAGAAAGAAAGAAAGAAAGAAAGAAAGAAAGAAATAAAAAAGAAAAGTGAGAGAAGAAAGAAAGAAAGAAACGTGAGAGAATAAATTTAACTTTTGTGTTTTGCGGAAGATTGGAAGTCTCAAAAATAGGAAAACGCAAAAATGCTCGGAGAGAAATGCTTTGATTATTCTATGGCTTCAGGGATGCAATGGAAGGTGCCGAAAATATCCGTTAATGTGCTGAAAGCTATCTCCGTACGAGCTCTCAACGACAAATCGCCTTCTGACTCATTGGCCACGTGACCACTTTATTTCTCTGACAACTCATTCAATATTCACCAACACATTGCTACTAAACATGTCCTCTCTCTAATTCAGTTGTATCGTTACACCGAGTTGGCAGAGTAGAGAACAGGTAGATGCAAGTTTCTAAATTACAAATAAAAAAAATAGAATTTATTGCAACGCTGCATGGTGGACTAATTGTTATGTTCTTTATACAGCTTCTAGCGCGATCACCGTGGCTGGATTGAAAAAAAAATGCGCTGTAATCGAAAAGTTAGTATATTGTCGAAAAGTTATGGATGACAAAAAACGGTTGATGGAACAATTCTGGCTTATTCATGTGCTTCAAACAGCGAGACATGTGACTGCTACTAGACTCTATAAATTGGGAAAGCAAACAGTGTTGAACAGAACTAGCTATTTTGCCATTGGCGCTCACAGTCTCAGCAATATAAGATACGCAGATGACACAGTGTTGATAGCAAACACGGAAAAGAAAATAAAGGACCTCTTACAGAAAGTGACAATGGAAAGCGAACAGAAAGGACTAAATATAAATGTCAAGAAAACTTTAATACATGGTTATCAGCAAAAACAGAAGCGCAAAATGCCAACAACAGGTCGGGAATACAAAAATCAAGCAGGGGCAAAAGTTGAAATACCTAGGAAATATTTTGACTGAGGACGAAAAGTTCGACACCGAGATTCGAAGGCTCATAGGCAGATGCATTTCAAAATTTAGCCAGAGTATTTGGTGACACTGAGGGATAATCTTCTGCCCAGTCAGTCATGTCTCTTTCGAGACATGATCGCCCAAGCGTGTATCACGTATGGCACTTAACTGACTGAACTGATTTGGTGACAGGAGGGTTTCGTTGAAAACATGGAAAAAATAGTGGCTGTTATTTGATATCTGTTCTCCTATATGGCAGCGAATGCTGAACGATCTCCTCAAAGATTAAGAGACTCTAAACAACAAAAATGTGGTTCTACAGAAGGATGCTGAGGATACCATGGACTGAAACTGCAAGAAACGACAAGATTTTGGATAGAATGGAAACGAACAAGAAACTTATACTTAACAACAGGAAGAGAGAGCTGAAGTTTCTGGGACACGGAAGAGGGGCTTGGAGAATCTAATACTCACGGGACGGATAGAGGGAAAGACAGAGGAAAGCAACGCGAGACATACTTGATGGGCTTCAGCAAGTGGATGGCGGAGCAGAGTTTGGGAGATATACAAAGAGTAGAAGTGTTAAGAGCGACATTGGATAGGGGTAAGTGGAGGTCCATGATCGCCTACGTAGTGCATATCGTTTCAGCTAGCAAAACAATTGCATCTTTTTTGGGAGCTTAATTGTAAAATAGTAAATCAGAGCTTGTAAGCCACACTTATTTCAGACGAAAGTATTTTGGTCTAGATGATTTGCGTTGTCCATATTAAAGAGTTATTCTTCCAGTCCAATCTCTATTAACAAACATCACCAAATACCGCAATATTTGTTATTTTAAATAGTCGCTCTTTTAAGCGTAAAATTTACGATGCTGCTAATATATATGCTTTTTATTTTAAATTTGATGTTGACCTGAAAAAAGAAATCCTGATTTTCGAAGTAGTTTTTACTTTCCTTAAATAGTCAGAAGAACAATCCTGAACATAGAAGTTGAAGCCTTAAATTTAATCTTTTTATTTCCTGTAGCTGTTGCTGATATCGATGCTGCTGTCACACTTAACCTCCTTTGCAGCCGCTTCTCATTTATTTTTGCTACAGTTGAAACCTTGCTCTCGTTTCATAGGTCATCGAAGATATCTCTCCATCGACGAAGGGGTCGTGATATTTCTGTAACTTGTCTTTTTCAACGTGTAGGAGCGTTGCAAATCCATTTATCATCCAGGGGGAGGTAACACCCAGTTAATTGCCATACATGATACACGCTTGGGCGATCATATCTCTTTCGATCCATTACAGACTAGGCAAAAGATTTTCCTACTGTAGGGTGCTATTTTATTCTATGGTAGACTGGTTTCCAACCAATTCTATAGAACCCAATCTGTCCTGCTGTTTAACCCATAGTTGGAGGGAAGGGATAGATTCATACCAAATTCACTTAATCCTAAGTTAATGCAACGAATTCAAATGGAATTCGAACTCAGCTCTCCGATTTCTCGTTCCGAGCCGATATCCACTGCACCACAATTGCACATCTATTTAATAATGACTCCCATATGATATTTACTTATATGCTAGGCTTACAGATGAGGCGTTCGTTTGTGAATGTGAAGTTAAAAGAATGTTGAGTTTGGTCTTTGTCCCGGGTAACACAGTTGTACTCACTGGAAAGTGGGTGTGCAGTAACTGAGCTGTACTAGAGAGAAGGTCAGTGGTCACAACGAACGAAATAAAATATTGATCATAAAAACAAAGACATTAACATTAATCCGAAAGAAAATTATGTATTTCTTTTATCTCTACTCTATTTTTTTTTTTGTTTTTGTTTTTGTTTTTTGGGTTTTATTTTATTTTTTTTTATTTTTTTGTTTTTGGAGTTTTATTTTGTTTTTATTTTTTTGTTTTTTTATTTTTGTTTGTTTGTTTTGGGGGCTTTTATTTTGTTTTTTGTTTTGTTTGTTTGCTTTTTGGTGGGGGTATTTTGTTTTGTTATGTTTTTTTGCTTTTGTTTTTTGTTTGTTTTTTTGTTTTGTTTTTTTATTTGAAGGGTTATTTTTTATTTTATTTATTTATTTTTTTGTATTTTGGGGTTTTATTTTTGTAGTGGGGTTGTTTTTTGTTTTGTTTGTTTGCTTTTTTGGAGTTTTATTTTATTTTGTTTTTTTAATTTCTTTTTTTTGTTTTTGTTTGTTTGTTTTGGGGGCTTTCATTTTGTTTTTTTGTTTTGTTTGTTTGCTTTTTGGGGGGGGTATTTTGTTTTGTTATGTTTTTTTGTTTTGTTTTGTTTTGTTTGTTTATTTGGAGGGTTATTTTTTATTTTATTTATTTATTTATTTTATATTTTGGGGTTTTGTTTTTGTAGTGGGGTTGTTTTCTGTTTTGTTTGTTTGCTTTTTGGAGTTTTATTTTATTTTGTTTTTTTAATTTCTTTTTTTTTTTTTTGTGGTGGTGGTGGTTTTAATCGAATCTGTATTTTATAAAATCATTATCCAGCCATGAAAGATCTGATAGCATTATCGGTTAGAGCAGTAGTCATTCGTAAGTTTTCCATGCTAAAAGTGACGCGAATTCGAATCAGAGTTGGGTCCGCTTCTGTAGCTGGTAGATTTGAGGTTATCTTCGACACTAACCTTCAGGGCTCTTAGGTATTTCGATTTTCTGAAAAAACAGTGAGTAAAAAGAGAAATTTGTTATTTCTTAGAGTGGAATAAAGTATAAATTGCGGTCGCCACTAATCAACTCTTCTTAGGTCAAGAATACTGATAGATATTAAATCTGACTCTGACCAATGGTATTTCTTGGTATGAATCACATACTACACTTTAAAAAGATCACAAAATTCCTGAGCAGTTAAAATAGCTTTTTAGTGACATATAAATTGTTATTAGGTTATTTAACATATACATTTTTATTAGGTTATTTAAAGCAAAAGGTTGTGCGTTGTGCTGCAGTGGTAAACAGCTCGGAACGAGAAATTGGGGAGCCGAGTTCGAATTCCAGTTGATTTCTTTTATTCACTTACGCGCAAATACCTTTGGGAAAGGTATTAATCCATCTCTTACCTCCAGTTATGGGTTAAATAACAGGACAGATTGAGTTCTATAGCCTTAGCTGGCAACCAGTCTACCGCAGAAAGTAATGGCAACCAACTGCGGGATAATCTGTTGCCCAGTCTGTCGTGTCTCAAAAGAGACATGAAATCCCAAGCGTGTATCACATATGGCATTTAACTGACTTAATGCAAAATTAGAATGTGCGTTGCGGTCCAGTGGATATCGGTTCGGAACTAGAAATCGGAGGGCTGAGTTCGAATTCCAGTTGAATTCACTTACGCGCAAATATTCTTTGGAAAAGAACGAATCCGTTGCTTCTCTCTCCAGCTATAATAGCAGGATAGATTGGTTAACAACCAGTCGACCGAAAAAAGCTAAAGCAACCTACTGCGAAAACATCTTCTGCCCAGTCACTCATGACTCTTTCGAGACATGATCCCCCAAGCGTGTATCCCGTACGACATTTAACTGACTGATTGTCAAATTACATTTTTTATTAAAGTTGAACCTATAAGAAAACATTCATTTAGTTAAGTGCCATACGTGATACAAGCTTGGGTGATCATGTCTCGAAAGAGTCATGAGTGACTGGGCAGAAGATTATCCCGCAGTCGGTTGCCATTACTTTCTGTGGTAGACTGGAGGTAAGAGACGGATTAATACCTTTCCCAAAGGTATTTGCGAGTAAGTGAATGCAAGGAATTCAACTGGAATTCGAACTCGGCTCCGCGATTTCTCGTTTCGAGATGATATCCATTGCACCACAACTCGCATCTAAATAAACACACACACCAGAACGCGCATCTCAGTAAACATTAGTAAGATTTATACTTAAATCCACAGGCAAAAATTGGTTGTGTTTACTCTTGCGTCTATAGAAAAGCTTGATTGCTTTTCTATCTTTTTATACCAAATTCACTCAATACAAAGCTTGGAAGCCATTCGTTTTAGAGTGCTGCAGTTGACAAAATGGTAATACTTAATGTGCGTTACAGAATGCGTAGGCCGGGGTCAGAATGGTCTCCGATTGCTCGTTTGCCTTGTGGGCGTGATATCCTGACAGTGATAGAATGCCTTTGTCTGGGTTTTGAATATAAGTTCAACACGGTTCGAATTCAATAGATGGCTGCAAGAATTATGAAGCGTCGATTATTTTTTCTTTAGTTGAATATTCGTCAGGATAGAATGCGGCTTTGAATTCCGATTTGAGATTCTCCAAGACTTGTTTACAAACAAGGATAAAATGCCGTACTATTCAAACCATAGAAGAGTGAATTCACGAAAAGATTAATTCTTTCGTTTCCCAATGATATTTTGTCTATGAGTGAATGCAACGAACTCAACTGGAATTAGAACACGGCTTGCTGATTTCTTATTCTGTACCACTATCTATTACATCGCCCACACAATCATTTTAAAATAAAGCGTTATTTGTGGGAGGTCAGAAAATGATCACCTTCTAAATTTCATATTAAATTAGGTATTTTGGCGTTAAAACATCTATCTCAACCCACGATTTCATATTTATATGTCTCACAATTCACACCGAATGCTCCTTGAACATGAAGCAATTAGGTCGTGTTTTTGATACTAAAACAATATGATTTAAAGATCAGTATTTAGAATATTTTAATCGATCATTTTTTAATATTTCCTGATATATATATATATACATATATATATATATATATATATATATATATATATATTATTGCATATAAAAATTCAAATTTTCTTATTTAGAATGGCCATTTCGACAGGTATTTTTAACCACCTATATCATCAGAGAACCCTAATTTAGAATGGCCATTTCGACAGGTATTTTTAACCACCTATATCATCAGAGAACCCTAATATTTTGGTCTCGCTGACAAAATGGTTGGTTAAAAATACTTGTTGAAATGGCCATTCCAAATAAGAAGATCTGAAACTTTTTTGTAAAAAATATTGGCTCTGTAAATAAATAAATTTAATTAGATTGAGCTCTCTGGCTCGATCAGTGTTCATATATAATATTAATATGATCCTATTTGATGAATTTCTATTTATTTTTTTTTTAGCATTCTTATATGTTTCGCTTTCAGCCACTTCTTTAGCCATTTTTGCACTCCCTTGCTCCCATCAAGCAGAGAAATGTAAGAGTGATATAAAAATTAAATTTACATAATCCATCAATTTTTCCTTGTTTTTGATATTCAACGAAGCATGTTTAAAAGAAATGTTGCCGCCCACACAAACGCTCACACACATACACACAGACACACACATTAATCGATTTTTTTAAACTATAATGTCTGACATTTATATTATTTATTAAAGCAATTAAAAGTTTATCTAATTAAATAGTGTCATAGTTTTATTGCATTTTTTATTTTACTGTACGGAGCAGATTTTCGCTAAATGAGGCTAAATGGTTTTAAAAAGTAATACATGATTTACATTCCTGATGAGTCCTGTGTTTAGCTAATAAAATCATTTTTGCTTCCCGAATTTAATTTCTTGAAATTTCATGAATTTAGGTGGAGGGTGTATAACAATGTATTTTTACCAAGATTTAAAAAAAATTCTTTACAAAATAATATCATTCATTTTTGAATAAGCCCTGAAATTTTCATTTAAATCCGACAATTATTTGATTCTTGCAAGAATTTCCAAATTAATGTGTTTGTCACTATAAAAAAAACTGTTTTATGTAATAATATATTTTCCATTGTAAACTTCCGTAACGACCTGGTTACCCGCTAACTAAAATCAAAACAAGAATTTTATCAAAATTTCGAACGTGTTAGAAGGGATTAAAATTCTAAAACAATAATTAAGAATACTTTGTTCTTTCAATAATATAAACCATTTGATGGAAAAAAAATTCTATTTTATTACGTTTGGGACCCTTCTTCTCCATACCATCCTGTTTTTTCAGCAATTTAGTGGAGGTATCTATCTATCTATCTATCTATCTATATATATATATGGTAATATTTTTATTATAATATAATAATGAAAACATAGTTTACTGCAACAAGAGCCGTTGTGTTTCGGTATTCTCTGATTAACACCTCGTCAGTCAGTGAAATATTTTTTCTCTTAGGAATCATTATACAAAGAAGCTTAAAGACAGCACAATTTTTACCAAAATAGACAATTAAGGTGGTGGGGATTTTTTGAGAGTTTGTCTCAGTGAAGCCATAGAAAATCAGGTCATGACGAATAGGAAAAATTTGACTGTAATTGTATAGGTACCTTCACTTTTTCGCATAATGATAAAGGCCACAAACTTAACAAAAATATAGTTTTATCGTCAAAATGTTCATGTTATTATTAAGATGAAAGACCAAAGTATTTTTAATTACTTTTTGCAATTTTTTTAATCCATTTTAACACGTTCGAAATTTTGGTTAAAATTTTGTTTTGTTTACATCATCGCCTTCTCTAACTTTTAACATTGGTCGTTTTTTCCGTAGAAAACATTTATTTGGAAATTCTTGTAAAAATCAAATAAATGTCCGATTTTAATTAAATTTTCAGGAATTATTCACAAATAAATGAAATTATTTTTGAAAGGTTTTGCTTCGAAAATATTGGTAAAAACATTTTTAAAATGTGTTACCCCACCCCACTTACTTAATTTCATGAAATTTCACACATAACCTTCGTGTTCTCTGACAATTTTTTTTTTGTTAGAAATAGGAGACTTTGAACATTGTAATTCCCTTACTTTTTTTCTAATTAGTGCCATCTAAATGAAAATCTGCTCTGAATTGAAAAATAATAAATTCAATAAAACTATGAGATTACTTAATTAGAAGAGCTTTTAATTGCTTTTGTAAATAAGTAATATTAAGGATATTATTGTCTGAAGAAATGGAAATATTTTGATAAATAATGAATTTTTACAAGAATTTTTCATTTTTTTTTCATTTTAATTATAATAATTTATAATAATTTGAAGTCGTGTAAAATCTGTATTGCGGAGTTCTCTGAAGGTTATATAATAATTACGTGGAAACGAATTTTACGCGTCCAAAATTGCAAAGATTATTAAACGTAGTAGTGCCATCTATTTTTAAAATAATTTTTATTTACTTAATAAGTTCTTTATTTTCATGTATGGTTGACTAAAACTGCCATTATGAAAAGGTTACGTAATTTAAGAGTTTTGTCCCTTCCTTAGATTTATGAAAACAGCATTTATCGTCATGCGTAGAAAGCTTTCATCGCTTTGTCATTCAACAGTCCATCTAACATTCGGTCAGATGAACACGACCAATCGTTAATAATTGGTTGTATATTACTTTTTTATGCTATAAGTAAGTAATATTTCTTTAAAATCAGATTAATTTAACTTTACAATTTTCTAATCTTACTAAAATAAAATATCAGAAATCTTTTGAAATATTTTAAAAATCGATGAATTTTTGTTTGTTTACAAATTTCTTAAAATTAAAAAAAATGGTCGCTTTTAAGAAAATTTTAAGAAATCAAAATTAAATGTGACATTCCAATCTATATAATTTCTAGCTGAAATAGAACAGAACTTTTTACTTAATAGAAATAATAAATTTAATCATTAGGCTTTTAATAAAATTAAATCATTTAAATTTAATCATTAGGCTTTTAATTAAATCTAAAATTTAAAATAATAATAATAATAATAATAATAATAATAATGCTTAATAATCTTTGCAATTATTGAATCTTCAAGAATGTTTTTTATTTAAGAAAATTTCATTTTAAACTTAGGTATGGAAAATTTATGCCGAAATATTGGAGGTACCTATAATAGTAAAATGGGACAGAGACTTGAAATGACTTAAGACCTAGATATTTTCCATGCCAGTTATGATATAAATTGAATGATACACATGTAGCATTACGCAATTTTGACAAGTTATCACGTGTCACATCGTGTTACAGGATTTTCTTTAAGTTATTATTGAACTTAAATAGTGGACAAGAGACAAAAACGGAAAAGTCTTTTTTTATTTTTATTTTTTAAAGTACAGTGCACGTCAAACATATGTAGTTGACTTAGTGGGTGATCTATTTAAGCTGTAACAAATTAATTATCAAAAAATAAAAGAATCAATCAATATATACTAGGGTATAGATTATAGATGTTTACTTATATTATATTAAGAAAAGATAACTATACTTTATGGTATATTTTAGACGATGATGATAAATGGAAGTAAGTCCGTTACGTTTATTGAGTAAGTTTAGTTTTTAGAACTCGATAATTTGTAATTTTTCTTGTAAACATAGAAAACATGGCTCCTGAAAAAGTTTTACAAGTTCTAGTTAAAATAACTACACAAAAATTATTACTAAAGTTACACTATTAAACTTAACAAAATAATTAAACTATTAAAATTATTTCTAAATTATTACTAAAATTACACTATTAAAATTATCAAAATTATTACTAAATTACTAAAATTACACTGTTAAACTTATTAAAATTATTAAAATTATTAAAATTATTTCTAAATTATTACTAAAATTACACTATTAGACTTATTAAAATTATAACTAAATTATTTCTAAAATTACACTATTATAGGTATTAAAATGATTAAAACTATTAAAATTATTACTAAGTTATTATCAAAATTACACTATTATATTTATTAAAATTATTAAAACTATTCAAATTACTACTAAATTATTACGAAATTTATACTACTAAACTTATTAAAACTATTAAAATTATAACTGAATTATTATTAAAATTAAACGATTAAAATATTAAAACTATTAAAACTAATATTGAATTATTACTAGAATTACACTATTAAAATTATTAAACTATTAAAATTATTGTTGAATTATTACTAAAATTACATTATTAAAATTATTAAAACTATTAAAATTATTATTGAATTATTACTAAAATTACATTATTAAAATTATTAAAACTATTAAAATTATTATTGAATTATTACTAAAATTACATTATTAAAATTATTAAAACTATTAAAATTATTATTGAATTATTACTAAAATTACATTATTAAAATTATTAAAACTATTAAAATTTTTATTGAATTATTACTAAAATTACATTATTAAAATTATTAAAACTATTAAAATTATTATTGAATTATTACTAAAATTACATTATTAAAATTATTAAAACTATTAAAATTATTATTGAATTATTACTAAAATTACATTATTAAAATTATTAAAACTATTAAAATTATTATTGAATTATTACTAAAAATACATTATTAAAATTATTAAAACTATTAAAATTATTATTGAATTATTACTAAAATTAAGCTGTTAAAATTATTAAAACTATTAAAATTATTATTGAATTATTACTAAAATTACGCTGTTAAAATTATTAAAACTATTAAAATTATTATTGAATTATTACTAAAATTACGCTGTTAAAATTATTAAAACTATTAAAATTATTATTGAATTATTACTAAAATTACATTATTAAAATTATTAAAACTATTAAAATTTTTATTGAATTATTACTAAAATTACATTATTAAAATTATTAAAACTATTAAAATTATTATTGAATTATTACTAAAATTACATTATTAAAATTATTAAAACTATTAAAATTATTATTGAATTATTACTAAAATTACATTATTAAAATTATTAAAACTATTAAAATTATTATTGAATTATTACTAAAATTACATTATTAAAATTATTAAAATTATTAAAATTATTATTGAATTATTACTAAAATTACATTATTAAAATTATTAAAACTATTAAAATTATTATTGAATTATTACTAAAATTACATTATTAAAATTATTAAAACTATTAAAATTATTATTGAATTATTACTAAAATTACATTATTAAAATTATTAAAACTATTAAAATTATTATTGAATTATTACTAAAATTACATTATTAAAATTATTAAAACTATTAAAATTATTATTGAATTATTACTAAAATTAAGCTGTTAAAATTATTAAAACTATTAAAATTATTATTGAATTATTACTAAAATTACGCTGTTAAAATTATTAAAACTATTAAAATTATTATTGAATTATTACTAAAATTACGCTGTTAAAATTATTAAAACTATTAAAATTATTATTGAATTATTACTAAAATTACATTATTAAAATTATTAAAACTATTAAAATTATTATTGAATTATTACTAAAATTAAGCTGTTAAAATTATTAAAACTATTAAAATTATTATTGAATTATTACTAAAATTACGCTGTTAAAATTATTAAAACTATTAAAATTATTATTGAATTATTACTAAAATTACATTATTAAAATTATTGAAATTATTAAAACTAAAATTACATTATTAAAATTATTAAAACTATTAAAATTATTATTGAATTATTACTAAAATTACATTATTAAAATTATTAAAACTATTAAAATTATTAAAACTAAAATTAAATTATTATTGAATTATTACTAAAATTACGCTGTTAAAATTATTAAAACTATTAAAATTATTATTGAATTATTACTAAAATTACGCTATTAAAATTATTAAAACTATTAAAATTATTATTGAATTATTACTAAAATTACGCTGTTAAAATTATTAAAACTATTAAAATTATTATTGAATTATTACTAAAATTACGCTGTTAAAATTATTAAAACTATTAAAATTATTATTGAATTATTACTAAAATTACATTATTAAAATTATTAAAACTATTAAAATTTTTATTGAATTATTACTAAAATTACATTATTAAAATTATTAAAACTATTAAAATTATTATTGAATTATTACTAAAATTACATTATTAAAATTATTAAAACTATTAAAATTATTATTGAATTATTACTAAAATTACATTATTAAAATTATTAAAACTATTAAAATTATTATTGAATTATTACTAAAATTACATTATTAAAATTATTAAAACTATTAAAATTATTATTGAATTATTACTAAAATTACATTATTAAAATTATTAAAATTATTAAAATTATTATTGAATTATTACTAAAATTACATTATTAAAATTATTAAAACTATTAAAATTATTATTGAATTATTACTAAAATTACATTATTAAAATTATTAAAACTATTAAAATTATTATTGAATTATTACTAAAATTACATTATTAAAATTATTAAAACTATTAAAATTATTATTGAATTATTACTAAAATTACATTATTAAAATTATTAAAACTATTAAAATTATTATTGAATTATTACTAAAATTACATTATTAAAATTATTAAAACTATTAAAATTATTATTGAATTATTACTAAAATTACGCTGTTAAAATTATTAAAACTATTAAAATTATTATTGAATTATTACTAAAATTACGCTGTTAAAATCGCTATCATTTTTTTTCAATTTATTATTCCTGCTTAACCTTCTCTTCGATCCTTCGTTTCCTGTAATTTATACGGCGTGTGTGGCCGGATGTCTACAAACTGCAATCGTGCTAAACACTTTGATTGTACATAGGAACACATATAAGCCATAAGTGAAGATCATGTGATTGAGTCCATAACGAGCATAACGGAGACACGTGATGTAAAAAAAAAGATATGTCACATTGCCGACTTTGAATCATTGATGATTGATTCCGAATGCCCAAGTAAACAATGTGCTTACTATCTCGTATTACTACAAAAAAATATCAGAGTTAACAAAAAAAGAGAGAACTGCTCCTCAACCCATACGTCTAAAGGGAAAAAAAGCAACGGTCGGAATACGAGAAACACGTTGGAAAAAAAAAAGACATCCTTCAAGAAGAAAATAAGGTTAAAAAAGGTGGATTGATGCCAGTATACTTTCTTCTGTCTTCTTCCTCATAAACTATACTACCATAGTGCCCGTCAAAATTGACAGTATCTTCGGCCTTCTGCCTGGTATATGTGCCCTCTAATGATAATCAGTTTCCTTTAAAAACACTTCTGCATAGAATTCTAGCATTTGTTTGTTCTTAGAGATCATATTCACCGGCATTCCGGTTGAGTTGAAACTGTACTAACGGTCCTTCACCTCTTCTGTTTTTGTCCCAATGATTCAGCAGCACCTCCCTCATTTCACTAAAGTGGGGAGGGATGCATACAAGCACCAGCGTGACAGTGGTTACAGAGACTTAGCAATTAATTTTTGCCATTGGCCCATATGTACGCGTATGGGCACCCCACATAACAAACCACCTTGTATCATTTCCACCCTTCATGTATGATTCGTACATAGCGTTAAGTAAGCAGACTCTCCAAACTTCGGGCTGGGGTCAAAGTGTACTATCTGTTCTTCACCTCCCTGTCGTAATTCTATCTTCAGATAGTTCTTTGAGGGATGGCTGGTTCCTATGGTTCGAGTCCTGCAGCCGATGGAATACTGTCGTCGGCATGACATACTTCCAGTGAGAGGGGCTGGGTAATTTTTAGATTCACCGATGACAATCCCACGTTAATATGTACGCGGGCTAAATAAATGCTCCTTTGGATTGGAATGAAAACGTAGTATCTGTTTTTGTCTTTTTCTTAAAGTTATATGGTAGGGGACATGGTCTTGTCGTTTTCAGCCCTAGGACAGCTTTTTCTTCATTATAATAAAGAAGGGATTGAATGCCGGCGATAGAGTAACGGTGGTAGCGAGAATTTGGTAATTTATGTCCTTGGCTAATATGTACACGTATGGGCACCCCACATAAAATCGATGCCTCACATTTGAGCATTTTACAAATTAGATAAATATCGAGTGTATGGTCTCTAGTCTTTATGTTATGATCAAAATGTAGTACCTGTTCTGTGGCAAAATAAAGTGAAAACAGCAACCAGCGAGTGATTTGTGGCCCTCCCAGCTGGTATTCCAACCTAGAGTCGTTCCTTCTCGAGTTCTGTCTCAAAATCGCACTAACAGACGTTACAGCCGCCAACTGTGAACGTTGCTCCACGCACCCCACACTGGGAAAAACTAGTTGCTTTTATATTTGTCCATATACCCAAAATCCTTGCGTCTTCCTGCGATACCATAATGCATTGCATCTTTTATTGCATAAAAATGTAATGCAAGTCCTCCTTATTCTTTTTCGCTATCTGGCCGAGGACGGACTACGGAAAAGTGGTAAGTGCTTTTTCTTTCTCTTTCATTTTAACTGCAATAGCTTTGTATGCTAAGCAAATACGGGCTCTTTTTTGGCGGGGACAAGGCAAGTCGCAAACAGCTGTGCTCATCCCAGGTTCTACCTCATGTCTGCCACATGTTCTCTCCTCTTAAAGTTATAAATGATATTTGGTCTCCGGGATTCTAACCCAGCAGCAGCAATTTCTTACTACACTAAGGAGGATACTGACTGCAGCGTAACAGTAATCACATGGACATGGTATTTTTTGTCCTTGTCTTCTATGTACGGCAACTCACATTGAACCAGTGACGTACGTATATGACATCAGAATGCACGTTTTGAATCAACGCTTGTTATCTGTTCTCCGGTTCTGTCATACATCTTTTTATAGGACACAGAATAGGAAGGAGGTGACAAAATCAACGTGATTTCTCATCTTTACCATGGCTTCTCATTTCTTGACAAGATTCAATCTGCAATGTAATCAGTCCTGACTTGGCATCTCGATTGTTATCACTTTCTCACCGATGTGACGTGGCTTTTCGCTGTCTTTTCCCACCTGAATCTATTCTGCACATATACAAATCTACCATCCGCCCGTGTATTGAATATTGCTGCCATATCTGGTCGGGTGCCCCTGCTGCTCTCCTCGGGCTTCTTGACAAAATACAAAGGAGGATCTGTAACGTGGTTGATACTGACTTGGCAGACCGGCTGCAACCACTCTCTCACCGGCGTGATGTGGCTTCCCTGTGCCTCTTCTACAAGTACTTTCATGGCTTCTGCTCCGATGAGCTTAGATCACTGGTGCCGCCTAAGCAGGAATTTACACGAGATACTAGAATAGCAACTAGGTCCCACCCTTTTACAGTTAAACAAATAAGATGTAACCGTAAATTCTACTCCAACAGCTTCTTTTCTCGCGCTTCCCGCCTGTGGAACTCCCTTCCACAAGTCTGCTTTCCCGACAGTTACAATCTCCAGGTGTTTAAATGTAGGGTCAATAGACACCTCCTATCACACTAACTCCCAACTATTCTCAGAACACTCTCATCTACCCAACCCTCATTCTCAGTATCCTTACCCGCCTATCACCCACCCTCTGACATTTCCTATATTTAATCAGCCTTTCTCCACTCTACGTAGCTCCCTGCGCAGTAGTGGCAGTGACATGCCTTGCTCGGTGTGAAACGCTTATAAAAAAAAAAAGAAAAAAAAAAGGTCACTGTGTCAGGTCAGAAGTTTTTTTTTCCGCCTGAATCCATCTTGCACATATATAAATCAACCATCCGTGCATAGAATACGGTTGTCATATATGGTCAGGCGCCCCTGCTATTCATCTCAGTGTTCTCGACAGGCTCCAAAGGAGAATCTGTAATGTGATAGGTCACAACTTGGCAGCTCGACCCCAGCCACTTTCTCCCCGGCGGGGTGTGGCTTCCCTCTGTCTATTCAACAAATATTTTCATGACTTCTGTTCCAATAAACTTAAGTCACTTGTGCCCCCACCACAAGAATTTATTCGTGCAACCAGACTGGCAACAAGGTACCACCATTTACAGTTACATCAATCAAATGCAGGCGACAATTCTACTCCATCAGCTTCTTTTCTCGCACTTCCCGCCTGTGGATCTCCCTTCCATGCACTTGCTTTCCCGACGGCTAAAACCTCCAGGAATTTAAATGCAATGTCAATACCCATCTCCTATCCACTTGACTCCAGTTCTTTCGAAATCACCATGTATCTCTTGTTCTTTTCCTTTTCCTTTCTCTCTACCTTCGCAACTGTCTTCACACCTGTGTTCTCATCTTTCTCTTGCACTTTCTCTGACACCCCCCCTGTAACTGGTTTGTCTTTCTCTTTACTATCCTCCTATCTAAACCTTTACTCTTACGTCACCCCCTACGCAACAGCGGCGGTACCGTCTTGCTTAGGGTGCAATGATTAAAAAAATTATTTTCAAGGCAACTTCTCTGACGAGCTTTTTTTCCCTGGTGTCCGACTACATGAACTTGAGCGAGCAACTAGATATGCATCCAGGTACCGCCCTTTCATCGTTGAACTATTTACATCCAACCACCACTTCTTCGCCAACAGTTTCTTTTCTCGCAGTTCCCACCTGTGGAACTCCCTACCGTTTACTTACTTCCCTGATTACTCTAGGGCCATTCGTATCATATTTGATACAGTATGAAAACAAGTCTTGAAAGAAATATTTTCCTGAAAAATTTTTAAGAGAAATATTTTATAAATTTCAAATGAAAGTAGTACTGACTGCTCAGTCAATGAATACCAAATGTTTCCTTATAGGGAAATACCAAATGTTTCCTTATAGGGAAATACTGTATCAAATATGATACGAATGGCCCTAGAGGGTTAAGTAGTAATTAGTGGGGGATCTGTTTATTACTTCATAACAATATAGAACTGATCCCCCACTTAATGACAAGTAGAAGCCCTAATCATATTATATTATTAACCCTCTAGGGCCATTCGTATCATATTTGATACAGTATGAAAACAAGTCTTGAAAGAAATATTTTCCTGAAAAATTTTTAAGAGAAATATTTTATAAATTTCAAATGAAAGTAGTACTGACTGCTCAGTCAATGAATACCAAATGTTTCCTTATAGGGAAATACCAAATGTTTCCTTATAGGGAAATACTGTATCAAATATGATACGAATGGCCCTAGAGGGTTAAGTAGTAATTAGTGGGGGATCTGTTTATTACTTCATAACAATATAGATCTGATCCCCCACTTAATGACAAGTAGAAGCCCTAATCATATTATATTATTAACCCTCTAGGGCCATTCGTATCATATTTGATACAGTATGAAAACAAGCCTTGAAAGAAATATTTTCCTGAAAAATTTTTTAAGAGAAATATTTTATAAATTTCAAATGAAAGCAGTACTGACTGCTCAGTCAATGAATACCAAATGTTTCCTTATAGGGAAATACCAAATGTTTCCTTATAGGGAAATACTGTATCAAATATGATACGAATGGCCCTAGAGGGTTAAGTAGTAATTAGTGGGGGATCTGTTTATTACTTCATAACAATATAGAACTGATCCCCCACTTTATGACAAGTAGAAGCCTTAATCATATTATATTATTAAGTAGTAATTAGTGGGGGATCTGTTTATTACTTCATAACAATATAGAACTGATCCCCCACTTACTGACAAGTAGAAGCCTTAATCATATTATATTATTAAGTAGTAATTAGTGGGGGATCTGTTTATTACTTCATAACAATATAGAACTGATCCCCCACTTTATGATACGAATGGCCCTAGAGGGTTAAAAATCTAAATACAAACGTAAGTCGCCATATTATAACCTCTTGAATGCCGTTCATCTTCCTATACCAAATCTTTTCTCTCACTTTCATCTTTCTTTCCAAAACCACCAAACATTACCATCTACTTATATATATATATAAAGCCATTATCTCTTCTAATAATATTTTAACTATATTGGGCGTTTCGTTAAAACGGATCGAAGTTAGTAATAAATAAAACAGTATTACTGGTGAAATTTTATTGATTTGACTACTGGATCATGTTATTTAAGTTATGGCAATTATGTTTGAAAAATAATATCGCCACAGCTTTGGTTGCTCGTCAAAGTTTTTGATGACGTCTCTGCATAGTTGCTTCCCGATCTCACCAATATTCTTTGTTATCTCATGCTTCAGCTGTTGAATGATTGTTGGCTTGTTGACAGAGACCTTACTTTTGAGACAACTCCAAAAGAAGAAATCTATAGGCGCAAATCGTACGATTGTGGTGGACAAGTGACATCACTGTTTCGAGAGATGATGTTACGATGGTTAAAACTGCCAAAGAATGAAATTGTTAGATCTAAAAGAAATTGAAAAAATCATTAGACGCTTAAACTTAATTCCCATTTAAAATCGCTCTAAGTTATTGGGACAACCTATATATTTCACCCGTCAAAATATTTTTTCTTCTCTCTAAAACTAAATAGGGGTATGACAATAAATTGCATTCAGCAGCAAGGCCTCTGATTAGGAGGTTGTGAAGAGCATGGAACCACCTCTTAATAGCTGTTGGTCCCAGGTTCACCCTGACCCGGGGTGGTAATACCTGTTAGGGTCCCAGCTATGGGCAAATAGTTTGACCTTCAACCAGACGTCAAAACTTTATGAAAACTCTATGAAAGTATAAAAATAGACTTTTATGGAAAAATATACGTTTTTAAATTAAAAATATTGCCAACAATACTTTTTTGAAGAAGAAAGATTGTTACCATAAAACATTTTTGAAGAAAGATTAAAATAGAAAGAAATATTTTGAAAAAAAAATCTGACTAAATCAGCCTTCTCACTATAACTGAACATTAAAAAATATCTTAAAACCCTACCTTTTTGGCATTAAATAACCAACAGAGGTGTTGATATGCCGCTAAACAAAACTCAAACTCAAATTCAACCGATCAAGGTTGATATGCCAAAATAATCCAAACAATCAACCTACTGCTGAATAGTACTACATTGGGTCTTTAATTACTGCAAGAAAATCTGGTAGTGAGAAATAATTACATCAATTGGCTATGCAAATGAATGAATTACTTATATTAAATAAATTAACTCATGTCAGATAGAAACATTTGAAACCATTAGCACGAGTAAGATTAAACGAGCTCTGATTTAAGGACGTTATCCATAAATTATGTTTACAAATTATATATATTTAATATAAACTGGACTTAGTATTAAATAACCCATAGTGGTTGATATGCCATAAACCCCAACAAACCAAATCTAAATAATCTCCTGTTTTCAGTAATAAATATTATTTCAGTTTGAATTTTTTGGGATGAGTTATCATCATTTGCACTATTTATATTCGGATTTGCGTTGTGATACAGTGGATATCGGCTCGGAACGAGAAGCCGGGGAGCCGAGTTCGAATTCCAGTTGAATCCATTGTATTCATTTACGCGCAAATATCCTTGGGAAAGGTATTAATCCGTCTCTTCCTTCCAGTTATGGGTTAAATAGCAGGACAGATTGGGTTCTATAGCCTTGGTCGGCAACCAGTCTACCGCAGAAAGCAATGGCAACCTACTACGGGATAATCTTCTGTCCAGTCAGTCATGTCTCTTTCGAGACATGATCGCCCAAGCGTGTATCACGTATGGCACTTGACTGATATTCGGATTATTCCCCTTATTTTGTTGTTATCGGAATGTTTCGACTGTTGTGCTCTCTGGCCTTCCTGAGGTGTCTATCGATCTGCGTATTCTACAGCGAATTCTGAGCTACACATTTACGGGGGTAAAACAATCTTGTTCCGTTGCTAGGGATTTCTTGTTTCGTTCTTAATTTATTGATTTATTGCTTGTCCATTTCTATTGAATCTAAGTATATACCGCGCGATCTAGGAATTGAACTCACAACCACTAGGTCACCAAATTCACGAATTTTAGTCCACTAGAGCATTGTCCCGTAGATGAGGTTTGTTGTTGTTATCACAACGTTTCGGTGTACCCTCGGGCTATCCTCAGGTGTATATAAATCAGAGTAACCTACAGGAAATTCTTTTCATTTAATTATTTAATATACAATGATAGACTGTTCTCGTTCCGCTTTGGATATCGTCTAGTTCTCATTTTTATTTCCTGTACTGACAATAAACTACACCAAGTGACACAAACTATCGGAAAAAAAGAAACCAATAAAAGGATGTCAAGAAGAGAAGAAGTGGTAATGACCAGACTCCGAATAGGACACACCTATATCACCCACTCATACTTACTGAAAGGAGAAGTACCAATCTGAATACCATGCCAAAAACCCTACACAGTACAACATATACTGACAAATTGTATAGATCAGACTAAAACATTATCAAGAAAATAATCTAAGGGATATTTTCAACAAGGTTGACCCTAAAAATATTCTCAGATTTCTAAGAGAGACGAAACTATACAACAAGATATAGTCAAAAACTTCCTCTGAATCAGAAGTAACATTTAATTTCCACGCATCATACTACAATAACTAATGTTTCAGCATTAAATGACCCATGAAGGGTTGATTTGCCGTAAAACAAACCAATCAATCATCTCATTTTTATTTAATGCTAGCAGTATAGCCCGGCGTTGCTCGGGTGTAATGAAAGCTTTAAAACTAATCCATGGTCCTGGAGCTCAGACTCTTTGGACGTTGGCACGAAAGACTAAAAAGCAATAATTGTTTCCAGTTAAAGCAAAACCGTAGACTGAAAGAAAAATGAATGGATGTAAGTCAAATTTTCATTTCCTGGTATCGATATCAAATAGGTTTTTTTCGTCATAAATTGAATTTAGACGGCTAAATAAGTCCTTTGACTAAATGTTATCATAGCTGAAACTAAGAACGACAATTATGCCTATTTAGAGCCAAACCCGAAGCAAAAACTAAATTAAAGGGCTGAAAAAATAGACATACAGGCAGATAAACAGACACACACACAAACATCTTGCCTTTTATATATTATCGATTTTTTGCACTATTGTAAGAACTGCAACCTTGAAACTTCTGAATATTGTTTCTTATGTCTTTGTCTATGAGTGTATCGAATTTGATTAAGATCTGACCACTCCTTCTATAACCCGATTTTTTCGATTATCGATATTTATCGGGGGTACCTTGACACAAAACCTAGCTAGGAACACTCGCAGACGCTTATAATACAACTGTGCAAATTTTCAAGATAATCGTTTCAGCCATTTCGGAGTCTATAGGTACCGGACACCTACAGACAAAACTCCATTTATTACTAAGTTTAGATTACTTAGCTATTTCTCACCAGTTTCGGCACATTGCCTGATACAGGGATTGAACTTGCAATCACTAGATAAGCAAATTCATAAACCAATGCTTTTATTCATTCGCCCATTTTCCCAACAGCGGAATAAAAATAATCAAGTTATATATTTGAAAACTTGCTTAAAGGCTGCTGAGTGCGGGTTTTAAATTCGATGTCATGAATTTATATTATAATTATTTGCAACTGAATGAGACGAACTACGCGGTAATTAACAGAACTCCAACTGCTGTCAAAGTTTAAATTTAATCTTACTTATAGGTTAAAAACAATTCATATATTTTTTTTAATCATATCACCTCGAGCAAGGCGGTAACGCCACTGATGTGCAGGGGGTTACATAAGAGTGAAAAGATTAGAAAAGAGAAAGCTGGAAACCACATCCTAAACAGGGAACAAAGGATGAGCCTCTACACCAGTTCAATAGACGTGGGTGGAGTGTGAACCGAGCGATAGTTTAGTCTATCTACTCCAATTGAGAGAAAAAAAAAAGAAGAAAAACGAAAAGAATGAAAAGATTGGAAAAGAGAAAGCCGGAAACCACATCCTAAACAAGGAACAAGGGATGAGCCTCTACACCTGTTCAATAGACGTGGGTGGAGTGTGAACCGAGCGATAGTTTAGTCTATCTACTCCAATTGAGAAAAAAAAAAGAAGAAAAACGAAAAGAATGAAAAGATTGGAAAAGAGAAAGCCGGAAACCACATCCTAAATAGGAATAGCCTCTACACCTGTACAATAGACTTGGGTGGAGTGTGAACAGGGCGATAGCTTAGTCTATCTACTGCAATTGAGAAAGAAAAAAGAAAAAAGAAAAGAGTGAAAAGAGAAAGCCGGAAACCACATCCTAAACAGGGAACAAGGGATGAGCCTCTACACCTGTTCAATAGACGTGGGTGGAGTGTGAATGTATCTTCAGAAGGTAGATAATCATGGTTCGCTATAGTTTTCTTTTATGTGGATTGCCATAATTTCTTGGGAAATATAAAGGAGTGGTTTCTCGTTGCTTTTACAGCGGTTTTGAATTCATAGTAGATCTAAAGTAGCTGTTAACCAAGGCTGGAAAACTCAAACTAACTTATTTAATACATGCTTTAAGGGACATGGCATTTAAAGCTAATTGGATATATCAGCCTGTCAGTTATGTGCCATACGTGATACACGCTTGGGCGATCATGTCTCGAAAGCGACTTGACTGACTGGGCAGAAAATTATCCCGCAGTAGGTTGCCATTGCTTTCTTCGGTAGACTGGTTGCCAATCAAGGCTATAGAACCCAATATGTCCTGTTATTTGACCCATAACTGGAAGGAAGAGACTAATTAATACCTTTCCCAAGGGTATTTGCGCGTATATGATTGCAACGAATTCAACTGGAATTCGAACTCGGCTCTCCGATTTCTCCTTCCGAGTCGATATCCACTGGACCACAACGCACATCCGATTGGATATATAAGCAAATATAAAATGACATATTAGAAATAACAGCCATAGGTACTCTTTTCTTCTGTATTGCATACAGGTAATTACGGTTCTTCCAATAGTGAATAGTTGAATAATACAGATTTTACAAGACTAACTTTTGAACCGACCCACTACAGAAAGTCATGAATCAAATTTCCTTTAACCCCAGCCCTAACGCCAGTCTTTTTTTCTATGATCCTATCACTGACACACTGCTGCCGAAAAAGAAGGGGAAAAGGGAGAGACGTGTAAGTTTATCTTTTAAAATTAACTTTGTCTCGTTGGTAAATTGCCGTTATAGCCGTTGTTAGTGTCGGTAGAGGGACGCTGGTGAGTTATGGTTTGAGGGCAAGGTAAGAACTCAACATTTTCTCGTTTGAGTTATTAATTACTAGAATACTTGCTGTGGTTTCATGTTGATGGACATCTTTCTCTTTTACTTTTTTTTGTAAACCTCACGACAGAAATATATTTTATCGTCAGAACGACATTGGCTTTGGCTGCATGTCATTTCCCCAGGGAAATTTGTGATAATGGACTCTACTAAATCCTATATACTGGCTTGGAAAGCTAGATTTTTCTTACCTCCCTAGAGGCTAAATCAAAGGATTTCGTATTATTAGTGATGTGTATGTGTGTGAAAAAAAGGCCTTGAGGTACCTCATGCGAATGCATGAAGGAATTCGTTTGTGACAGATGTGGGTGGTTCTTGTCGTGCGGTAAAAAGTTAAGGAGGAACATAGCTGGTAAAAGGGCATAAACTTAGCGAGTGATTGATGTTGGTCTGGCGTCACAAGAGTTAGGTATTTAATCAGTGAGTGGGGATTCATTTTTACCAGTTTGCAATCTAAGCCTATCTTTAAAATAGTTTTT
>JBBBDQ010001463.1:2650000-2737239 GCA_037127315.1 Ascarosepion bandense | reverse complement strand
CACACATATATCTCGACACACACATATATCAACACAAACACACACATACATATATACACACACGCACACACACACATACATATATACACACACGCACACACACACACAAGAAAACATGGCAACCAAGATTAGGACAGTAGTTCAAATAATGTAAATACTACCTCATCTCAGAAACACACACACACACATATATAGTATTATGTTTAATCATGAGCCATTTTAAACATTGTATTTTGGTTTTACTTTCAGATGAAAATTGTGCAACATTTGGATATTTTCTTTATTGTGCTGGTTCTAAGCTTTCAGCTCACATGAGCCATCTTTGGAGAGGTTACAAAGATGGCAAGATATTATGGATATGATGGACGTCTTTATCTTGTGTTGACACAAAACATTGCTATGTGACGATAACAGTCATCGAACAGCAGACACAGGTCAAATTTGTAATGCGGTTCTATGACATCACAGCATGTGAGAGACTGAAATGCTATCAACAGAACCATATGTCTAAATGCAAAGTAATATGTTGTGACTAGACTGAAATGTGATTTTATTGAGTGTGAGTTGCTTTGATTTAATGTAGATGGCCTACAAAAAGGTTTTTCTTACTGCGTGTATGTGTGAGTATTATTGTGTTATCGACTAAAATCTAATATTACATACAGGGTTATATTTTTCTAAGAAATGTTTAATTCAACTATGATCAGAAAGGTGACAGGTAAGTCTATGGGAGAGCATGGTAAAACTAATATATGTTTATATTATTAGTATCAGAGACTATGAGGTCAATTGCTTTAAATTTTTTATAATATATGATGAGCTTAATTTGTTTATTATTAATAATTGGTTTAAAAGTTCCAACTGTTATGTTTTTGAGTGTTATTACATCATGTTTGTAATTATTACGCATTTGGTTGCAATAGTATAAGTTAATAGCATTATATTTATTTTAACGTACATTATTATTAACATCAATATTAATAATAATAAACCCACTCCATATATTGGTTTCATTATGTGTGTTTGTGTGTGTCATTACATGTCAAATTGAAATCTGCACCCACCAACACTGAATTATTTGAAATTTGGCACCAAAAGTTTTCAAAAATACTTCCATACATTTAATATTTCTGAAATTTGGTATTTAGGGCAAATAAAAACTGTAGAATCCAAATATCCAACTATTTTAATAATAATACCTGATAGAAAATACCTCTTCAGTTTTCATATTTTTTTCTAACATCTACTATGCTTGCCCAAGTTCACCAAAAGATTGGTGGGGGGCGGGGGGTCAGGTCTACCTTAGAAGATATGACCCTGCCAAATTTAGAATTTTTTTTCTATGTACATGCAGGATTTCAGTGCAAGATTAAATACAGTCATAGATGGCACTGAACATATGAAATTGAAATTCTTTCTGCTTGTGTTTTGTTTTTTAAATTTTTATTTTGATAAATTATTTTCCTGAAACAAAAACATTTGATTTTTTCATTCAAAAGAAAGTGATAATAAAAATGAATATACAAAGTCTTTAAATCATTACATTCTAAACTACAATGTGCACTAAATTTTGTTATGTGCGTTGTGGTGCAGTGGATATCGGCTCAGAACAAGAAATTAAGGAGCTGAGTTTGAAGTCCAGTTGAATTTGTTGCATTCACTTACGTGCAAACACCCTTGAGAAAGGTATTAATTCATCTCTTTGCTCTAGCTAAGAGTTAAACAACAGAATAGATTAGGTTCTTTAGCCTTGGCTGACAACCAGTCTACTGCAGAAAGTAATGGCCACCTATTGCGGGATAATCTTCTGCCCAGACAGTCATGTCTCTTTCAAGACATGATTGCCCAAGTGTGTATCATGTATGGCACTTAACTGACTGACTGATATAGACTAAATTGTTTAAACATGGCCTCTAATAGGGTAATCAACAGTGCATAGAATATTTATAGTACTAAACATATTTATGAAGTTGAAAGAAATGTTTCCATTACTAATAATGATCAACTCCATAATTTTTATTTTAAATTTTTTTTACAGATTTTAATGATCAATTTATGGAACAAAAACATAATTTTCTTCATTCTGAAAAAAATTGATAATAAAGAATGATTAAATGTACAAAGATTCCTTAGAACATCTTAAAATTGTATCAAAGTGTTGTCCATTTTTATTTAGTCCCTTAACTCTCTTTGACCACTATCTTGGTAGCGTTAAAAACAATATCTGCAAAATATATTTAAATAACTTTTTTTTAAATTAATAAAAACAATCTTATTAAATAGTTCAAGAAGTCACTTAGCACAATATCAACATTTGAGAGGTCATGGAGCATTAGGATGATTGTCTTTAATCTTTCACTAAAATCCTGCATGTACATAGAAAAAAAACTCTAAATTTGGCAGGGTCAAATCTTCTAGAGTATACTTGAATCCCTCACAAAATTCTTTGGTGAATTTGAGCAGGGATTGATGTTAGGAAAAAAAAATATTATGAAAATTGAAGACTTATTTTCTACAGACTAACCCTAAGCTACATAGGTAAAAAGTTGTTGATTTTTGAGTTGTGCATTTGGGTGAGTAAAATAAAATTTTCTATCAGGTTTAGGGTTAAAATAGTTGGATATTTGGATTCTACAGTTGTTATTTGTTCTACATACTAAATTTCAGAAACATTGAATGCATGGAAGTATTTTTAAAAAATGTATTAAAAACACTGAGGTTCTGCAATGCTGCGCAGCCTTAATTTAGGGACAAAATAAGAAAATTATACCTCCCCATTCGAACGATAATGTTCAACACAAAATAATTTGGCACACTATCCTAACTCATGAAGGGGCACATTTGTGTCAAATTTCAAGTAATTTGGTGTCAGTGGGTGTAAGGCCCTGGTGAACTGACATGGATGTTTCTGTTTGTTACAAAAGTATCAGTGGTTGATCAAATGCAGTGTTTACAAGATTCTTCCAAAAATCAGAAAATTAAGTTCATTCAACATTTCTAACCTTTTCCAATCTTTTTTGTTAGTGCCATAATTTTCATGAGACTTGCACGAACTGTAAAATATTTTAAAACTTTGTTATTAAAAGTAGATTCTTCTAGAGATAAATGAAATAAAAACATTTGTAAACTAGAGTTATGCCCCTTGCTTCTTTAAAAGTAGAAAGAAGCATGCAAGTGAATAAAGCAAAGAATTTATTTCAAGTCAAAAAATGTTAAAATAATCAAATACAAAAAAATACCAACACCTAACAAAAGAGTGTATGTGTATATACACACGAAACCAAGCCAAGCTGCCAGCAAAAAAGAGTAAACAGGAGCCTAATTCAAATTAAGATACAAAATGACCAATAGTTTAGAAATTTTTAGAAGAAAAAAAAATAAAATAAAATAAAAAGGAGAGAGAGATTGAGCCCTAGGATTCAATCTCAAATATGCCAAAAACTTCAGTAACATTCTGATTTACATTATGAAGTAATCTTCAAATGGTTCAAAGAATGAAAATGGAAGAAGTTACTCTAGTATGTACCCAATCCACACCAGTAAAAGAAAAACCTTTTGTCAAAATGTCCACACAGGGAGGTGGGATTGAGATTATGCAGTGACAAAAACCTATCAATATTAGAATTGGATATGATAAATAAAAGATTGCCAAGAAAAAAAGAGAAAACTTAAATCAGACAGTTTAAAAAACTGTCTGATTTAGGTTTTCTCTTTTTTTCCCTTTCAATCATGAATGGAGGGTGATTTCATTCTTTGAACCATCTGAGGATCGCTTCATAACATGAAACAGGAAGTTACAGCTTTTGTTTTGCTGGTATTCTGGGATTATATGTATGTAGTATATATATCTAAAAAGCCAATGTTTATTCTACTTTCAAGGTAAAGCTATAAGTTAAAATTCAAGTGACTGATTTATTAAAAAAAAATTCATCCAGGACAGAAAAAAATGTTCAAAATCCAACAGGTCAAGTTTGGTATTAGATATAAAATCTACCAAAAATATATTT
The DNA here is from genome assembly GCA_037127315.1 of Ascarosepion bandense. Lineage (NCBI taxonomy): Eukaryota > Metazoa > Mollusca > Cephalopoda > Sepiida > Sepiidae > Ascarosepion > Ascarosepion bandense. Next base: position 2,733,232 of record JBBBDQ010001463.1, on the reverse strand, counting down.
CTAAATTCACATTATTCAGTATTTCTGATTTTGTAATTAGACAATATGTGCTTGTGCATCTATGCATGTATAAACAGAATGTTACATTCAAGATTGATGAAAAGAATGAATAGAAAATTTTGCTAATATAACCCTACTACATTTCATCACTATCTTTAAACTAAAAATGTAATTGTGTGTGTGTGTGTGTGTGTGTGCACACAAAAATGGTGTATTTAATTTTTTTTTCTTCTTGCACAAATGAAAAGTAATATCAACTGAAAATTTTCAAAAGAAAATTAACATTTCTAAAGTATTCAAACAATGACCATCTTTAGTTTTCTGGTACCGATGTTTGTTTGAAACTGGTATTCATAACTATATCACTGCAGGAGCTCACAATCACAGGCTATTTATTCTAACAGGTAAACATGACCACTAATATTGTCATGGATTTGGCACCTATATTAAAGACAGGTTTCCCTGTGACAAATATGAGATATGCAAAAAAAAAAAAAAAAAAAGTAAAGGACTCTGATCTCCAATGTGTGCTTCTGAATGGCACTCATCCACAGTACCACTTTCATGATGATGGAACTGTAATGTTCGACTGAATACCTGAGATGAAAATATCCTCACTGAATTTCTCCTCAGCTAGCTTTCATATTTGTGGTGACTTCAATATTTACCATCGAACAAAATTGATGATGGTAGCAGATACTGCAGAGACTTCTCCATTGAACTAATGCAGAGCATTGAAAAACCCACTTGACATCAGGTGAACCTCCTTGACCTCTTCCTCACATACTGCTCTGAAAAATGCTTTGCTTATATTTTATCCCCTTCCTGAGCACTTCAAACCATTCCTTAGTCAGTGTCAAAGTTGATGCCAAATCAAAAACATCCTTTAATATGCTGTTCTATAGAACAATTGGGACAGCTTCAGATCTTACATGAAAAAAAAAAAAATCTTTCAGGTTTCTTCAAACATACAGCCTCCAAAAGTGTTGCTCCATTTCAGAATAGATCCTTTCTGGAATGGAGTTTTGTACTCCAGAAAAAGAACCAGCAAAACCAAGCACTCAGGTTTGGTTATTCTGCAGCCATAGCTTGACATAACCACTGCTACAATATATATCACAGTAGACAGTGTAGTTGGACACTCGCTGCATTCAGAATGGCTTGCAATCATTTCAAGAAAGGTCTAGAAAAATGTAAAGCATAGTATATTGACACAAGCAGTCCAGACCAAGCAAACAAATTGAATCCCAGGAGTTCTGGAAGAACTCAAACCAAATTCTGAATAGAGGCAAAACATCAGTGCATCCTATTATAAACAGCCCTCAGGTCATCTTATCCTCACCTTGATCATTGCCTCTAACTCAATGTTAGATCACAAAAGCCATACCCTTTCTGACTTCCCCAGTTTTACTGAGCACAATCTCAGGAGTATTTTTGTTACACCCTGAGAAGTCTCAAGACTTATAAAAAAAACTTTGACCCTAAGTAGGCCACTGGTCCAGACAAAATCCCAGTGATTGTCCTTAAGAAAATCAACCCAGAATTATTTCCAATCCTAGCAACATATTTTAACCACTACTTGAAGCCTGTTCAAGGTGTCAAGTGTATGCCCATTTTTCAAAAACATGAATTAGCACCCATCCTTTTCTCAGGAGTGACAAATAGTACATATTTTGATCACTGAACTACTGCTGATATCCTAATTGCCATTACTCACAGAATCAGTGAAACAAGACAATAAATACATCTCAAGAACAATTACTTTAGATATTTAAAAAGCTTTTGAAAAGGCATAAAGGATTACTGCACGGACTCTCTAGATATGAAATCACTGGAAGTCTTCTCAATTATAAAGTCCTTCCTACTGAATTATAAAGTTCTTTCCTCGAAGATACTTGTTTACAGCCTAGAGGCTCTAGTAATCAATGTAAGTATTCTCCAATTCTTACTTCTCAGTCCAATCCTCTACGTTACATAAATGACCTGCCTAAGAATACACTCTGATCATTTGTGAATATTTATTTTGATGATACAACAGTATATGAATGCACCTTCAAAACTCTAGATGACCGAAGATTGGCAGCTGATCTCTCCTTTGACCTTGCTCTAACAAACTGGCTAATCACATTCAAATGTTTCAAAAACTAAACTAGTGGCATTCCATCATCACTAATGAGAAACTTTGAGTGATGAATCGATGTTCCTTTAGAGAGGGCCTGTGTCATAAGTACCTAATAGGACTTCAACTTGAGCTAGATCTCAAATGGAATTCATACATACAGCTCATCACTAAAAAATGCTGAAAAAATAGTCAGTTTCCTGTATAATCTTCACTTTCTAGTCTTGATAGAGTGCAAAAGTGTCTGTCTTTGTAGGTGACAAATTATTTTCCACCCTGTAACTCCTTTCCCATAGACAAAATGTTGCAAGACTCTTGTTAGTTTTTTGCTATTTCCAAGGAAAGATTTCAAGCGAACTACATTCCTTTGTTCCATCAGTTTTCCCCTTCACAGCTAAGACCCACTATGCCATGCACATTATAGAGAATCACCCTCATTCCTTTTGTATTTCCTTGGTGAAATGTAAATTCCACTTGAGCAGCTTCCTCCCATGAACTGCCTGTGTAACCAATTCCCAAGAGCATATTTACTACAATCTTAACCTGTTCAAGTCTAAGATAAACCATTATTTTCCCCACATATCTGCAAACTATGCCTCTTATTCGATAAGTTTCTACCTCAAGTGTCTCATGGGCCTTGAACAGGGTGATCATCATTGAAAAAAAAAAAAAAAAAAAATATTAATAACCAAATTATTTTATAAAAGATATTTCACTTTCAGGTTTCAAGAATTTCTTGCCAAGATCAATTTTTAGTTCTAACTTTGATGAACTAAAGAAAAACTTCTTTATACTTAAGAAAACTGTAACATTAAATAACTTTCTTTCAAATTATTTAATAACAGGTGGATGATAGTAACCCTCTTGACTCAGAATAGCACTAACTCAAGGTACTTGCTGTAGGCCTCTGTCTTGAGTCTAAGGTCCTCACCAACAAATTTATCAGAACAATCAAAGTGAGTTTTCCAAGCAGCCATACTTTTGTAATCACCATTAAACTCACCCACCTCTTTCCGATTCCTCTCTACTGTCCTCATTTTGATACCCAAACACATGAAAATGTTCATATGAGTGCTTCCTGCACGAATAAAAAGCCGTACAGCAGAGTGAATTGTGCCATGGTGCTCTTCTCTCTCTCTCACATATATATATAAGGCCCTGGGGAGGTCAAACTCTGTTATGCTATATTATGTGACCATTAAACACCTAATGTGTGGCACACAATGCACCTGTAGAGGTTATGTTGTTTCGATGGAGAAAGTGTGCTTTATGCTGTACAAGCAACTGACCACTTTAAACAAATCTTAGTGCAGGTTGATCAGTAGCTGGATGGCTAATAGTTCAGCCCAAGTGCATACAGGACAGAAATCCCATGCATAAGTGTAAAATGTAGGGCACCATCCACTGCTGACCCTCAGTTATCATTTACAATAAGAGAGTTCACTATATCATGTAAAGACACCGCCATTACTTTAGTAAATAATACATTTCATATTAAATATATGAAATGTATTATTTGGCAACTGATATATTTAATCACTGGTTGCATTCTTACATGAGAGATGGAGTGTTTTGTGATGATCCTTATGGAGGAGTTCCAAAAAGTTTTGTTTTTCTGGCATGTTGCTGCTGATTAAAGAATTTATTTTGAACCATATTCAACAAGCCTTCAAAACCAGAGGAAGTATTTTGAAAATCTTGGTAGCAAATGTATCACTCTTCACACAAAATTTGATAAATGTATGATTTTTGTTTTAAACTTTCAATGAACAATAGATACAATCACAATTGTAAATCTGGAAACTTTCTAATACCACCTCATACTTAAAACTTGCCTTGTATTCATTATTACATGATTAATTTTCATGCACAATTTCAAAATAAAAAATATATCATTCAACAAAATTTAATGGATAATTCTAATTTATAATTAATTCAGTTAAGAAAAAGTGTTCAAAGTTAATATAGGTAAGAAAAAAAATAGGTTATTTGCAACTAACTTTATAAACCATGTTTTTAAAAATCAATTTATAATTAGGCAATTTGGTAAAAAAAGTAAACTGAAGTTCTAAGTAATAAAGCAGACACAGCCCCAGTTAGCAACACAGAATTTAGCAACATGATAATGTTTAAAAATATATTGCAAGCTATAGCCATTTATATTTGATATCTACTTTAGCTGTAGATTCATAATTATGCATAGAAGTTTCTCCTGAAAAATTAGTCTACATCTTTGTATTCAGTATAGTTAAAAAGAACAAGCATCTTATGAATTTTTTATTTCTTAATTAAAATATCATTAACATTTTAAACAAAGAGCAAAAAGAACTAAATAAATGTCAAGTATTTTAAGAGTTCTATAAACTCAGTATTCTCAAGAAAGTAAAAACCCAATTTCATATTTGTAAATAATTAAAAAAAAAAAAAAAAACTCAAGATAAATACAATTCTTTCAGACTTGCAATTGGTTATTTTTCATTACTTTCAATCCAATGTATGCTGAAGCCTCTCTCATATTTGTTCCTATCATATTGAATAACTAGGATGTTGAATTTAACACAGATACCTGAAGATGGTCAAAAAATATAGTAACAAAAATGTGAGGAAAACACATTCAAAATGGTCATGTAAATAAGAAAAAACCTTTTATAATATTTATTAAAATGTAGTTTAAACTGTAAATTTTTGCTGAATTCATAAGTTTTAAGTGATTTGAAAAAGTTATTTTTGCTTGCCAAATGACATAAAACTACGTTAACATTGAGACCTGATCATGTGATGACAAAAAATAGGAGCATGTATTTTTGTTTTTTTAATTATGTACAAGTTTTGTACTATATATATATATATATATATCAATGTATTAAGAAACAAATTTGCAAACATTATGCAATGAAGGAAAGATAACTGCACCAAGGAAAATTTAGATTCAAACTCAGTTTTTTTTTTGTTAGGGTATTTGGCACCAATGTGGTCATCACTCCCTTCCATCTGACAATTATGGTTTATGGTGACATTCACATTAAAATAGTTCAATGGTTTGCTAGTTCCTTTTGCACAAGGGAATGTTGAGGTTACCCTGTACTACCTCACAGAAATGGATTTATTTTTCAAGTTACCTTCTAGACTTTGCCTAAAGCAGGACCTAGATGGTAGCAGGTGGCTTGAATTCAGAGTTTCCTATTCCTAGATTGGATACCACCCAAGACCCAGTCTGTCATGCTATTTTACCAATAAATGAGGAAAGAAGAGACGGATTCAGGCCTTTTCTAAGTGAATTAATGCATGTGAACGTAATGAACTTGACTTTCTGATTCCTCAATCCAAATCTATATGGTTACATAAGGACCTCAGCTGACTTTATAGATGGAAGATCAAAGGTTATAATCAAAACAACTTATTACAACCTTTAAACATTATATAACTATTGACATTTGCTGAATGAAGATCATACCAATTTAGAAGCAACTTTAAAACAATGCAAGACGTCTCTATAAACATTTGTTTTACATTGAAGATCTACAATAAAGTTTATAACCAATTCAAATTTCTTGCTTGGATCTTAGGATATAATGTTCATGTATAATATAGCAATAATAATAAAAAGAAAAATAACAATTGTAGACAAAAGTGAAGAATGCTAGTTTAGAAAATAAGTTGTAGCAAACTAAATGTTGTATGGGAAACAGACAAATGACCAATAAGCATATAAAAAGAAAAAAGATAAATGATAAGATTTATTTTAGTTGAAGCTTTTTTGAAGATTTTATTTCATTTTAATAATAAAACTTAAATTTTTCCAATTTCACTGGTAAATACTAAAAGAAAAATAAGCCTACAAATGCATTATTTAATTTGAATAATGTTTTTTTTTACAGAAACTATATTTATAAAAATACCTAAGTTACTTGGCATACCTCATATTAGAAAACTATTTTAATAAGCAAGCTGTGTTTATTGACAGTTTTAATGAGGAATTCTAAAACCTATAGTGAATTTAATAATTCAAGAAATTTTAGAGAATCTATAATAATAATAATAAAAAGTTTTAAATATTTAAAATCAAAAGGTAAAAGGTGCAGTACATTTTTTGAAAGCATGCAAAATATTTTGTTTGCCAATGCTGGAAAATAGAATTGATTTTACAACTGCAATGATTAAACTAACTAAATGTAAAACTAAATAAAAATAACAATTGATCTACTACTTTGACCTCGTGTTCTATAAAATTAATTTTTAATATAAACATTTATTTAAATAACCTTATATTAAATGTTCATTTATCTACAGAGTAAATTACAATTTAATAGTTTCCTTTAGAGCAATATTTCCAGAATAGTCATGTTCTTATTGCATTACCAGAAGACTATCGTACACAGAGATAGTCAAATTACCCTTCACTGGAATAAACTCTTCTGGAAATAAGTATCAATAAAACAAAAATTTGCTTCTGATAATAACTATACTAACAAAATATATTTGTTATTCCATTTTTATAAAATAAATATTACTAAATAATGCAGCTTTTGACGGATTTTTTCAAATTTTTGTCATAAACACATTTTAGTATTTATGAAGAATAACTGTAAAATTCTGTCAAATCAAAATCTTAGTGGTTGCAAAATGCTGGTTTATACTAAAATACACCTGAAAAAGTACTACAAATTTCTGTTAGCAGTTGATTAGGCACAAGAAACTCATGTAAAATTTGATTAAAATTATTTCCATAAAGAGAAAACACAAATCTGTTTCTTCAAAAAAAGTTCATATCACTAGTTTATATAAAGAAAATTTTAAATTTTCCAGTAATCCAAACAAATAAAGCACAAGTAACTTTAATAAGAAGTTAATAACTAGTCATGCATTAACTAATTTTCAAGCCTAACTAGGTATATAAACAGAAAATAAAATTGGAAATAAAATTGACATTTATAAATCACATGATGAACCGATAAATAAACAAAGCATATTTTATATGAAATAAAACGAATCAAAACCAGAAGTCAACTAGCAAGTGATTATTTAAAAAGAACTGATGATGATGATGATCATTGTTGACACGAACTGCGGAAAAAAAGAAACTAATAATCTTTACAATTTATCTCCCTTCAATAGCTTCAAAAGTTTTTACAACCTAACGAATTAATCAAAATAATGATTGAAAATATTTTTAACATTAACGGGAAATTAAATAGAACACTAAAAATATAAAAGAAAATAGCACAAAACTAAAACGTATCTGTATAATTGTAAAAATGAATATTAAATAAGTTTTTAATAAGAGAGAATGAATAATCTTGAAACGTGTAAAAAGAATATAAAGAAAGATATTTAAACATTCTACAACCGATTTTCTGGAAAACAAGATATAAACAATGTTAGTTGTAAGTATATTGTAACTCATAAAGTAAGCTAGTAAAAAAGGTCAATCACTTAATTTAACATAGCCGAATCCCATCTTGAAAATTAACTGAATTTATCAAATAAACCTTAAACCATGTGTTCGATAATGCCGGTCATCATAAATAAAGATATGATGAAGAAGAATATTTTGGCACGTAGACGTTACTAGTTATGATCATTGTTGACAATATAATTTTTTTTTCTTTTGTGCTTCTAGCAAACAAACGGGATGTTTTCGTTTTTACATTGCTAACAGATCAAAATGAAAAATCGTGATGAAAAAGATCATAGGAATTTAAACCAAAATATAGTCAACGATTTAAAATTGATATTTAATTTATGTTTTTAGATGCGAGCGCGTGTGTAAAGCTTAGGACAACTTAAATTATAACAAAAACATTAGACTTATTTTTTAAAAGACATTTTTAGTCATAAAAACTATTTAGGTCACGCTAAAACAACAGATACTTCTCTCAATAACAGAAAAATAAGTGAAATTTTTAAGTGTTTAATGTTGTTGTCATACAAGAAAAAAAAAATGAACATATTTCTTAACTTGAAAGCTCCGATCAAAATTACATTCATCAAAACAGACCAACCGGTCTCTTCAACAGAAAAACCGGAAGGTCCAACAAACATTTTTAACTAAAACTCTGCAAAACCCGCCAAGTTTTTCTTTGCTTTTAAAAATATAAGGATATGCATTGAAAATTTAATAGACCTCAAATACATTTCTTAATATAATAAAACCTACAGATCTGAAACTACTCAAGTAAACAAGAATAAATAGAATGCTTTTGATTTTTTAAAAATTTAAATCCTTCAGACAAGAGAAAAATTGTTTTAACGGTTTCCTCATCTTGTGTAAAAGTATTTACAATTAAGAAGCAAGATTTTAAACGTTTATTTCAACAAACTCTAAGTGTCGATTAACTTACAGGCATTTAGGACATCCAGCAGGTATCCATAGTTTTTGTTTAAAGTATGAAAATGAGAAGATACTTTCTTTTCTTCCCTATAATAGACCGATAGAGAAATCTATTTTTGCTATAGGACACTTAACGCCACGCAGGGTGCCGCCATGACTATATCGAGTACTATACACGAACTGCATCATGGGAAAAAATTAATGTAAATATTATTTACAGCTACAGCTATTAACATTTTTCTAAATATTAAAAGACAATTTTTTTTCAAATTAATTTTGCAAAATGAACAGATCAGTAAATTATGGAATCACTTTTTTTGCTAGAAAATATAATAAATAAAATAATATAAATAAAAAATTGCGCAGAGCATGCTGGGACAGGTAAATGTTGGGCAGGCAGGTAGGAGTAGTAGAACTTGGACCGATTGAACACAATTTCTTACCAACATCATACGAAAACGGAAGAGGTTTAAACAATTAAAGAAATATAACCTGGATCAGTAGATCCTTAAAAATCAAATTAAAAATATAAGCAGTTTCTCCTTTACCTAATTTCGCCGCCTTTGGTAATTGTTGCTACTGGCGTAAGCAGCCGTGCACTCTTTGGTTATGGCTCCTTGCACCAAGATGTCGATTAAGGGACAACCACGAGTTACCTGCCCCTGAGTGTCATTTGCTTCTGTTGCTGCTGCTGCTGCTGCTTGCTAACATTATTCAAAGCTTTTTGAAATCATAGTAGCAGTAGACATTTTTATTAACTCAGTCTTTATTTAAAGAGGGACGTAACAATGTCTTGAAATTTACAGTTTTCAGTTTCTTTTTAACAATATCCAAGTACTTTCGGGACTTGAACTTGATGCTTATAATAGACAATGCCAATAACTATTATCTTTTGACTATTTTACACCAATTTATATGAAAAAACAAAAACTGATTTTACTTAAATTTAAGAAAACATCATTTTAACAATTAAAATGCTTCATTTATCAATTCTTTTATAGAAAGTAAATTTGAAAACTTATTTAAACAGGAAAATACTTTATAAAATTCTTTCAACATTTTATTATGTAAATTTAACAGTAAACTCAACTGTAGATGTATGCTAATTGATCTCTAATAATATAAAACAATTCTATATTATAATTTCAAGCAAAGGTAATATCCAAACTATAATGAATTTGCCAGTATTTTATCAACATCTTCATTAAATAACACATTTTTATGAAAAATATGTAGAGAAAAGGAATTTATTTTAAATATAAATAATATATTTTTTGGAATACTATTAATAATGTATGATAACTAGATTAAAACAATAAGCAAATACTTTAGAGCATTTAATTATCTTAAACATTTTCTTTCGTTTAGGAGCAAAAGCTTTTTAGCATTTTTATACTTTTACCCATTATAAAAAGTAAGGAATTATGAAAAAGTATGAAATTTAATACATTAAGAAAATTATTTGTTTTTGTTTACAAAAAGTGAATATAAAACAAGTTATCAAGTGGTATCTCAATTATTAATTGAAATATAAAACTAACATAAAATATTATTTTAATAAGCTAAATAAAGATTTCAAATAAAATGTAATCTAAAACATTATGTAGATTATAATACTGCCTTTAGGAATTCTTATAGAAAATACAATGTTCATAACAGTTTTAATTGTTTATATGATGCATTGAAATTATGCAAAGTGTGACAGTTTCATTTGAAATATTAGAATTATATTTCAAATTATTATAATTAAAAATATTAATTATTAATGAATTTTCATGTAAATCTAAAGAAATCATTAATTTTTTATGTATTGTCAAATAAATTTGTTTGTTTCTTCCTATATTAAAATTAACATACAATATATTTTACTGTAGTGTTTTATTGTTCTTTCTATTCTTCCTCTACAAGTTGTATCATTTTAAATTTGATTTATTAAAATTGTTAATGAATAATAAGATTAAAACAAATTGAAAAAACATTTATTTGACAACAATAGTTATAAATGTTAAAATACAGAAATAACTTAAAGTTTTACAATTAAATTTCTTTGTAAAAAGAAATTGAATTATAGGATAATTATAGGATAATTATTTAATTATAGGATAACTGAAAGTTATCCTATAATTAAAAAGATTATGTAAGTTAATAAGATTATTATTTGATATTTTTATATTAAACATTAAATTTATAAGATAAACTATATTATTTAATGCTATGTAAAAGCATTATAATTAACCTGAAATCATAAAATTATTAAACAAAAAATATTGCAGGTTTCATATAATCAAATGAATAATATGAAACATGTATCATTATCTTTTTCTTAGCTTATTTAATGTTTCAGAAATAGCTGATTTTCACTTCTCAGATATTTCTCAAGTCATTTTAGACAAACACTAGCAATCATTTAATGCAACAAATATAAAAAGAGCTAAATCATTACTAATCAACTTCATCTTTTAGGCCATTCAAAAGAAGCATTAATAAGTTAGTGATAAATTAAATGAAACATTTTCGCAACTAAACTATTTATTCCTTAGAAGCTGACAAGGATTCCAACAAGTGTGTGTAAAAGTATTAAATAAAAAAACATTTAAATGATTAAATACCCTTAACCTGAAAAAAATATTTCTATATTTTGACTTGTAAAGGATTAGCAAGAATTGGGGGGAAAAAAACAAATGTCTACAATTTATTGAACTATCAAAACTTTTCACACCTTGTATATTTTTAATCACGTCTTTAAGCACAAGCATATTATGAAAAATAGTTTGTGATAATTTTATTTTGTAAGTAATTGTTAGCAATTTGAACTGAAAAAAATCAAATACACTTCTCTTTTTCATTTGAAGCGGATTTTTCATTTAGGGTTCGTAAACTCATCCTTTTTAAACAAAGCCTTTAAAACTTTATAACACTAAAAAATGTTTAACATGAAAAATCTACTTAGAGGGTAAAATTGTATATGCAACAAGAGTTATATGTTTAGAACTGAAATTTTCCTTTAAATGATATTTCGTTGAAAAATGGAACTAGCTAGGAGACAAACACTTATTTTTCAATAAAGTTTGGGAAGCAGGTGCAGTCAATAGTGACACAGACTAGTATTCGAGTTCATTCCTGACGAGTTGTGTCTATATTACGTATAATAGAAAACATTAAAGAAACAATATACTAAAAAAATATATTTCAATAATAAATTTGAAGAAAAAGCGAATTTAATTTTCCCTATCATTAGTTAATACGTGTAGAGGAGGGGGGTGATTCAAGGGTAGTAACTCTTGATACACCTTATACACTTGCAAAGGTTTATGATGGATTTGGTTTTTATTTTTTCCGTCTTTTCATAGTCCTGCCCGTAAAATGTGAATAAGTTTTAAAAAAAATAAAACTTTTAAAACTATTTTATCATCATTAAATTTTTCATAATTTTAGTCGATATAGCATTTATGTTCGTTTATAAAATGGGCCAAGCTTCTGAAATGAAAGAAAAAAAAAAAAAACGTTGATATGTGAAATATAAAATTATTTAAACTTAAAAGCGAATAAACTTAAGTTAACCTTCCTTCTTTTTCTATCCGGTAAGAAAAAAGAAAAAGGAAAAAATAAATTTAATGATTTTGAAGTGAATAGGAATAGAATAGATTGACTAAAAATTATAAAAACTAAAGTTTTTAAATTGCCTCGAAATGTAACTAAATTATTTTTCTCGTTATCAAATTTTCCGAAAAAATGTTTTTATTTTCAGGTGCGTAATTGTCAACAATTGCTTTTGTTTTTTGTTTTCTTTTGCATTCGAAACCTCAAAAAATACCATTATATATATATATATATATATATATATATATATATATATATAATATTTTGTGAATTGAACTGATTTCAGTTAAGTGTTTAGGACCATAAAACAAACAATCGTTCAATTTCTTATTTGAAGAATGAAGAAAATTTTTAAAAAAAGGGCATATGCGTCGTAGATTTTTTATAGTCAATTTCAAGTTACAAAATAAATGACAGTTTAAATGACGAGAATCACTACAAGGCAGAAGTCAGAATCTGATCTGCTAACTAGGCGAATTTAGTTACTATAATTTTTTTAATTATACTTTGCCTTTATGTTCGGACATTCTCTTTCCTTATCGCAGCTACTCAGCAATTACGACTGTTATTTACTTCCCCTTCTCCTCCATTAATCCTTCAAGTTTTGACTTTTGACGCATCGTTTTTCTTCAAATAGAATAAAAAACAAATAGGAATCGACTACCGAAAAAACTACTCCTAAAACCGAACATTGCCTTTTAGTATTTTTTTCTTTTACTATTTTTTTTTTAAGAGTCAGTTTTGAAAATATTAACAAGTCTTGAATACCTAACAAAACGCTAGAATTACTACGGGGAAATATGAGGTTACCTCCCTTTGATATTTTCACCTCTCTCTCATTTATTTAATTTTTTTAACTTAAAAAAAGATTGTACGTGTCATATCACGCATTCGGAGACAAAGCCTGTATACTTGAAGCACCAACAAATTCTTCACACACACACACACACACATATTAATAGTTCACCACTGAAATTTAATTGGAATTTCAAATTGCAATAAGGAACAAGCTGAAATATTGTATCCACATTTTTTAAAAAAAAAAAAATGTGAAGTTGATTTTCGAATCGATTTTAATTCCATTAAAAAAACACTTCGCTATTGGTCACATATTAATTACAAATGTATTCAAATTATATGAGTGCTATTAAATAATTTTTATATTATTATTTTAATTTGTAGTATACAATAAAATTGTTTATAGCACTTTTTCTCACTTGGTTTATTTGATTTTAAAATCTATGAAATACCATAGTTTCTCATAGTTTAATTTACTTAATTAAAGATTAAACTTATTCCACTCTAGAGAGAGCTTTTACTTTGTTCTATGCATACTGAGTTAATTTATGGTGGAACTTTTTAAATGAGAAGTTATTGGGTATAAAGCTAGTCTTAGCTGGTCATTGCTTCCAAACCTGCCCACCTGCTATGGGTAACTGGTCAAAGATTACCCAGCCCACGCCTATGCAGTAACTGGGTATAAAGCTAGTCTTAGCTGGTCATTGCTTCCAAACCTACCCATCTGCCAACAGGTAGTGCATGCTGCAGCTGGCTGGCAAGCAAGAAGTGAGTATCTGAGAACAGATACTACACTTTCATATGGGCCACGGAGGAATTATTTACCCATCCTGATGTGACACTGATAATAAAGGTTCAGTAGTCAGCAACATCTGGCTACTGATATTTAGCCTGCGAGGTCAAGGTTGCCCATTTGTTAAAAAAATTATGACAACTGGGAGCAGCAGGCTGTGACATTACCAAATGTAACAGAGATTTGAAGAGTGCTGACAATAAAATTATAAAAATTTCTACTAAACCCAACTCTTGTGCCAAATACCAAAACGTAATAGGAATAGCAAGACATTAATAGGTGCAAAATTTTACAAAACAAGACAACCAATGTGTAAAATGTTAAAAGGAAAAACACATTCATTTACAATTATGAAAAGCAAAGGTACCAAGAAAACTTGCAAAATATTTCCTTTGAGTGTCTCTTAAGGCAGGATAACAATTTATAATAAAGGATCACCAGCAAAATATAAGAAAAAATTACAACTCAGGAGAAGAGAAGGATTTTTTTAAAATGATGAAAAGAGAAAACAATAAAGCAATAACAAAAACAAAGGTGCAACCGCATTTGATAAAAAAAATAAATAAATAAATAAAAAAGTCCTAATTCCAATTTGCTATATGAGCATCTCTGAGGCACAGTAATTTTATTTCTAAAGTCTGTTTTTACACAGTATGTTCTAGAAAAAATTCTCTGGAATCATTTCATTTTAATGTATCCAACCTCAGGAGAATTTTCTATGGAATTCCAATTTCTCTTGTTTCTTTGTAGTTGGATGGTAACATTGGCTTCTTGATGTTAATGCCTTCATTGATGTTGACCTGCCTTCTTCCCTTGCAGTCAAAGGTCATTGCTTTCAAAAGATTTTCACTCCTTACTATCAAAATGTCTTCTCATTATATCTTAGCCTTATTTATATAGAAAAATTATGCTCACCTCTGCCCCACCATTCAAGATTATATTAGAGTTTGGGACTGGATCTCTCATTGGTCAATATATATGAAAAAGTAATGTCCATGAACTGGAAATGGATACTTCACAAATTTTGGAGGTTTTTAACTGCTAAGCTGAAAAATATATACATTTGTAGCAATTATATATTTAAACAAAGCTAATATTTTTAAAATAATGAAAATAATTTTTTTATGAAATGACTGAAGTGTGTGTATATACATTCTAATTCAAATTAAATATTAAATTAACCTTCCAAATAAACCATGATGAGTTCAGTTTTTCTGATGCTCAATCAATTATAACTGAGATCAAAATTTTATTCAGTTCAAAACATATTTATATATTCTTTGTTTTATATACTCAATATAATTAGTTGTTTTAGGAAAACCTATAACAAAGTGGAAAATCTTTTTGTGTGGCACATTTTGGTTTGTTGTAGTGAAATATCCTGCTTCCCTTCTGCTACAATAGGATGGACAAGTTCATCTGTTATATGATAGTCAGAGCTACTGATTATCGAGGAGTGTTTATGATATTGCAGTAGACTAATCTCTCAGTGACACTCAGAATAATCTAGTTTGCTCTATGACACCTGTATTTGTCAATTTACTATTTAGGTGCTCAATTTGTTATTGTACCTTTCTCAAAGATACATCAGACTCCATCAGACTAAAGTAATGTTTAAGTTAATTTGAGATGTGATGCTGAAATTTTGAATTTAAATTAAACATATTTTTGTAAAACGTGATTTGCCGATATATAGCTGATTTCCACATGAAATCTTTAAATTTTCTGTTCCATCAGAGAACAATGGGTTGGCTAAGACAAGTTTTGCTTTTTTCTTTATTCATAATGTCCTTTACTCCACCCATGTCTATTGAACAGGTGAAGAGGCTCATTCCTTGTTTCCTGGTTAGGATGTGGTTTCCGGCTTTCTCTTTTCCAATCTTTTTACTTTTTTTTTTTTTCAATTGGAGTAGATAGACTAAACTATCGCCTGGTTCACACTCCACCCACGTCTATTGAACAGGTGAAGAGGCTCATCCCTTGTTCCCTGGTTAGGATGTGGTTGATGTTGGGAAATAAAAAGGGAAATTATTTTTGATAACGTAATATGTACCGTATTAAGTTATCATAAATAATTTCCGTTTTTAGTGATAATTGTTTGCCTTTTATAATCACTGTTGACATTAGGAGAACATTTCAAAATATAAAGCTTAACAGGTTAATTTACTTGCCAGAATTTTAAAATGGTTTTATGAAGACATTTATAAAATTATAAGAGTTTTATGGTAGCTCTTCTACTTTGTCATTTTGCAAATAATTTTTTTCTCTTTCTCTGTTATATTATCCTGGCTAAATATGATATTCATACATTTTTTTTAGTAACTCATAAATGAATATGCATAAAAATCATTGATCCCAAGAATATTACCATGTACACATTTTGAGAATAACCCAGTAGACATTGAACAATTCCAAGGTTGGCACAAAACTAAAATTATGGAATATCAATATAGGACAAACTCTTTGATATATAAATCTAATAATTTAACCACTTGGCTATGCAAGATCTACTAAAACAACCTTTATGTACAAGACTTGATGGATATAATGTTGTGCAGTTTGTCTAAATTTCTTAAATATTTGTGCAGTATCATATGCAAATGAAGAGACCAGTATATAGAGAGAGTACTTGGAGAAGTAGGACAGAAAATAGCCTGTCGTCACAGAGGACTCGCAGAGCTGTGCTAAGACTACTGCTACTCACATTGATATGCAAAACATAACAATGGTGTCACCTATAGGATCCATGATTTCATTGGATGACTCAGAACATGTAGAAACATGAATGAGAATTTTTGCGGCATTTCCAAAAGTAAAGAAATTATAAGACTCAGAGACTAATGGAGGAGAAAACAAGATAACTGATTTATTTCTTGCTACAGTGAGATGCAAAACTGGGAAAAAAATATTGACAATATGAGTGAGTTAGAAATGATGTTTCAGCAAATTGTGAAAATTGTAAAAAAGAACGTAAGGCCAAAAACAGATTGGTAATAGTGGAAAGAACCAAGTTTTTGGAAACAAGACAAGCACCACAGGAATTCATTATGCAATACTTACATAGCTTGAAAAAAAAATATTGTGAATTTGAAAAATTGGCAGCACATAAAATGGCTACAGTTGATGAATTAATTCTTCTTAGATTAGTTGAAGGCTTGCAAAACCAAAACCACAACTGTTTTTATAACAATTAGAGTTGATTAGAGAATTTAATTAACCAAACAAAGAATGTGATACATATAGGATGAGCACTACCAAATCTGTAATTAAATGTAAATATTGTGTAAAGAGTCATCTGAGACAAGTATAAATATCCAGCTTTAAAAAAATATGCTCAAACTGCCAAAAAAAAAAGATAATTTTCTGAACATATGCAAAAAAGAAAAGTAAAAAATGTTCAAACAACCCCTCCCCAAAGATGAAGCTGGCATATTTACAATGATAAAGAAAGATGATGGAAATTTAAGGATATGTGGTGATTACAAGATAGGGGTAAATCACCAGATACGTTCAGACTAATTTATGTTGCCAAATATCGAGCTACGAGTTAGCAAAAATGAAGTACTTTGCAAAAATTGATCTCAAGACAGCATACAATCAAATAGAAATTGACAAAAAATTCAAGGAAATAACCACGATAGTCACCCCTATAGACTTATTAAGATGAACACATCTACCGTTTGGGATAAAAACTTCCAACCACATTTTTCAAAAAGCAATTTAAATAATCTTATTGGGGAAAATAAAAAATATGATAATATACCAGGACAATGTGGGGGTGAGAACTAAAGAAAAGTTAGAAAACAGCAAATTTTGGTGTGATTTAAAAAAAGGCAGGCATGACCATAAACAAAGAGAAATGTAATTTTGACTGTAAGAAGATATCATATTTAGGATGCAAAAGAAAGCAATAAATTTAAGTGGACACAGAAAAAAACCATCACTTTTGAAACACTAAAGAATATTCTGAAGAGCAAACCAATAATAAAAGTTTTTGATCCCCAAATAGAAATAGCATTAGCCACAAACACAAGTGAGATTGTAATTGGTATTGTTCTATCACAAGAAGAACACCCAATCATGTACATATCAAGAAGATTAACGTCAGCAAAAACTAACTACTCTAATATCAGAAAAGAAGTGCTAGCAATAGCATAGTGCATAGCGAGAACACAAAACTTTTTGATAGGAAAAGAATTTTTATTAAAATCAAACCACAGGCTATTAGAATTCATATTTAACCTGAGAAAAGAAGGATTTTAAGATGGGCAATAAAAACCATGGCATTTGATTTTAACATAGTGTACATAAAAAGGAACACTATTCTTTATGTAGACACTTTATCAGGACTGAAATTCAAGAATGAAACAGAAGAAAGATAAGTAAATACTGAAGAAAAAATAATACACTGGGTGGAAACAGATGTTCTTTCACTAAATAAACTCAAAATAGAAACAAATCAAGACTCAATATTAGCAGAACAGTAGAGAGAATAAAAAAATAATATATCAAGTAATTATTCAATGGTAGAGCAACCCTTTAAGGAAACAAAGCATCAGTAAATGGCATTATATGCAATAGAGATGTAATAGTAGCTCCACAAATACTGAGAAGGGACATATTAAAAGGAATACATGATGATGTACATTGTTGCATAACAGCAATGCAAAGAAGACTAAAGTTGCAAGCATGGTGGCCAGGATATTCAAAAGATGTAGAGAAATATATTAAAAGATGCCCAAAATGAGCAGAAATAAAGAACCTCAAGCAAGCAAAAATTCACTCATGGTCCAAGAAAGCAGAGCCATGGGTCAGGGTCCATATGGATCATGAACAGATCAGATATAGGGTGATTATTCTTAGTATTAATTGGACTCATATTCAGGATGGCCAGAAATTATCAGACTAAAAGACAGAAATGCCACTACAAAAAAAAACAAAAAACAAAAACAAATACTAAGCACCATATTCTCAAGCAATGAAGTGCCCCAGACACTGGTCATTGACAATGCACCTAAATTTTGTGATGAGAATTTAAGTGCATGGTTAAAATGAATTGGATGCATCCCATACAAGACACCACAATATCATTCACTGTATAATGGCATGACAAAAATGATACAAACCCTGAAAATGGGATTAAAGGCATTCTCACCACTTACGAAAAACATAGAAGTGTATTTACCAAAAATGCTTCTCAGTTACAGATCTATTCTACATGAAGGAAGGAAACTGAGTCCATCGGCATTAATGGGAAGACAAATCAGAGTCGCCATAACTCTGTTCTTTGCAATGAGAGAAAAGGTGTGGTATAGATAGAATAAAGAGACAAATGCAGAAGAAGCAAATTTCCTGATGCAAAAAGGTCACAACACAACTATATTGGAAAAGAAGGGACGACATATACTGGCACATGCAGATCAGTTCAGAAGCAGAGAAGAGCTAGAGGATGTGGAAATGGAAGGTCAAGAACAAGAAGAGGCAGAAAGTTATAAAAATGGAACAGAGCAGGAAATAGAAGATGAAAATGAGGAGATGGACAAAGATGAAGAGGAAAATGGGGAGAGACCGAGATCACCAGTAAAGAAAAAACATGAGGAACAAGAGGAAGGACAGTGCAAAACAAAAATAATTAGGAGTAGTAAGAGAAAAAACAAAGGTGTACAACCACTATGATTCAGGGAGGTGTAATACCAAATACAAATGAAGAGACCAGTATATAGAGAGAGTACTTGGAGAAGTAGGACAGAAAATAGCCTATCACCATAGAGGACTCGCAGTGATACGTGAAACATAACAAGATAAGATTCTTGTTTTTCTTTATAGATTAGGAAATTAAATATAAAAGTATTTTTCTTGATCTGAAATAAAAATTTGTTTCCATTATATTCAGAGATTGATATTCACTTTTATAGGATCTGAGCCTGTATATTCAAGAAACTGACCTTTGTCACAGCCTTATGCATTCCTTAAGTTCTAGACTGCCTCCCATTTCTAGCCCTCAAAATAGAGCGCACTCCTCACATTGCTTCTTTCATAAAAAGGATCACACATCTTTTCTTACATTGTAATATTGCATCAGTATACTTTTAAATGTCCTAGGCAAAATTAAGTTCTATCAAAAGCAAGAAAAATTAAATGCAAATTTTTCAGTTTTAAAATCAGGTGTGATCAATTTTTGCAAGTGTACAGATACTACTACTACTACTACTACTACTACTACTACTACTACAAAATAAAGAAAAATATTGGTTATGTCTCACTTATCAGGGTATACAGTCTTCCTAACTACAAATAAATAAACTGCTACAAGAACCAAATTCAGTATTGTTAAATTCTATTTTGTAAAATTATAGTTAAACATTAACAAAAGTTGTTCTTCAAATTTTTATCTTTAAAACTGTATATGTTTTTATGAAAGAGCTGAAAAGTTTCTCAGTAGATGACACTGAACATATTACTCAATAATTAGTGTTTTAAAGTTTTTTAGGAGAAATTTAAGTGGTGTCATAATTTTTTTAAGTATTGGGATATAAAGAGAACATCTTTTTCTTCAATCCTGTCAAGTTCAAATATATCCATTAGAAAGTTTAGGTTGTCTTCACTTTCAAAAACTTATGGAAACTAAAGCATCTCATAAAGGCTTTTCTACTTGGTTATAATTAAGACCTCTAAGAGCAACCCCCTGCATTTTTTCTTACTTCATCTGTCATCTGTGTGAAACAGTATTGCTCATTCCATATAGCTTGATATTTAGGCTATGGCGGACAAACAGAATTTTTTTGTATACAGCATTTCATAAAGCTGCCTTTGCATTTTTAGTGAAAATTAAAATTGTGTGTGATACACAGTGACAGAAGACTTCATCCTTCCTTTAGTTAAGGCTTTCTCATATTCTGGAAGCTTTGCTATATAGGACCTCTGAATATTCCTGTTCAGATTAAAGAAAGTGATGTGAAGTAATGTTTAGCACTAATCAGTTGTTAAGCTTCCATACTTATTCTCACTGACGAGTTATATAGGATCTCTCTTGCACTTATGCAAATTAGGCATATTAATTTACCAGTGTCACTACATCTCCCTGAAACATATAGATTTTATACCTCTAGTAGTTCTTGTACTTCTTCTTGTGATAGTTTCATCATTTTGCTCTACTTCTCTCTCTCCCGTATTTCTTTCGCTGGGAGACCTAGATCCATCCCATGCTCAGCTGTAATCATCTGCATTATTTAGTCTTCATCCAAACTTTCCAACTCATTCTGGCCGACTTGATCTTGCATTACTTTGTCTTCTGATGTTTTATTCTGTAACGGTTGTTCTAATAAATCATTAATGGATGGAATCGTATCCATTTCTTCCTTATTTTGCTCTTCATATTCACTCTGGGTCCTTATTTGATCTGCATGGGCTAATATACTGTTGCCGTTTTCTCTATTTATTATAGTTGTATTGTGGCCTTTTTGCCTGATAAATTCTGCCCTTTCCGGATTAGCTTCTTTGTTCTTTTTGTACCACAGTTTTTCATTTGTGGAATACGACATTATTAGCGCAGCTCTAATTTGCCTTCCCATTAAAGCTGATGGGCTTTCTAGTCTTCCAGCATGTGGTATTGTGCAATAGCTTAAAAGTAGCCTCAGTAGAAAAACTTCTACTTTTTCTTTTTGCTGAGAGCATGCTTTTAGTCCCTTTTTTTACAGTTTGCACCATTCTTTCCACTCACCTGTTCAACTGAGGGTGATATGGGGGTATCTTATATGATTTACGTCCTATTTTTTATAACCATAAATTAAGATCATCATCATAAAATTCTGGTGCATTGTCAGATATCAGGGTTTTTGGTATTCCATTTCTGGAAAATATGACCCTTAGAATCTGTTTTATCATAGAAATTTTCTTGTCTGTCATCTGGATTATTTCAGGCCAGCCTGAAAAAGAGTCTACTAGAATTAATAAGAGTCTCACTCTATTAATATACGCATGATCCATATGCACCCTACTCCATGGCTCCACTTCTCTGGGCTCCGAATATAAAATAGTCTGTGTAAAATTTTTTAATTCTTTACATTTTTTGCACCTTTTTATATATTCTTCGACAGTTCTTGAATATCCGGGCCACCATGCTTCTAATTTTATCCATTTTTGTGTGGCTGCTACTGCACAATGTACATCATCATGTATACTTTTTATTACCAGTTTTCTTTGTGTTTCTGGGGGAACTATCAGATCCCCCATTACAAACCAATCCATGTTCTATCGTTAATTTCTGTCTTATTTCTTTGTAGGATCTTTCCGCCCTAGAACGAGTTATATAGGCTCTCTCTTGCATTTATGCAAATTAGGTATATTAATTTTCCAGTGTCACTACAGAAAGATTATTAACTGACATTCATCTTATTCTCCTCGGACAAGCTGGAGATACATCATCATCCAACTTGGTATTCACATCTTTAATCAGTTTCACTTTCTTGAGCTGATTCATCAGCAACAAAAATCAAGTCTTTATAACTATTAAAAGAATTTTAAACTAAACAAAATATGAAATTTCATTGAACACAAATTTGAGTTTGATGAAAAATGGTCAATTTCATTTAACATTTGATAATGTAAAATTTCCAAAATAATACAAATTCAAACTTTTTACATTTAGTATTATATATATCTGTGCTAATATATTATACATACATTAGTGCAGAAGTTTCTGACACCTTGTGTTAATTTATCATAAGCAATTTTTACAGTTCTTTGAGTGAAACAATACTTTTGTTTAGTGTGCTAGTTCAGAAACTGGTTTACTAACAATTTACTCATTTTTTATTAAAAAGGACCGAGAACACTCTCTGATTTAGAAGAGGCAATCCAACATTATGGAAAACAAAATTAACTGTCATATTTGAGACAAATTGTAAAGAGATGAAAATAATAACAAAATTTCTAATGAATATCTGTGGCCAAATGAAGCTTTACAATTTAAATTCACAGAAAAAGTGTCATTTTCATTTAGTTTTTAGAAAAACAATGAAATATTAGAAGAATACTGAAAATAATGAAATATTAGAAGAATCACAATCAAATGATTGTGCAATAATGGTTGACAAGATTCAAGTGAAGCAGTGGAATATGATTTCATGTAAATTTCATTATTTACGTAAATTTACATAAATTTAATATTTAAAGTATTTTGATCAAGATGCATTCTCACCCTAAGTTCAGAAAAAATAATTTTCTTTTTTGTTATTCAAAAATCTGATCATGTTCCCTTAAATAAAAAAAACAACTTAAAATCAATAAAGTGAGGGATCAGCTTGACATTTTTTTTTATAATGAACAAATAAAAAATCTGCAACAGAAAACTAAATATTTTCACTTCTGAAAACTTGTCTGAGAAATAGGTCTTACTTCTAAGCAGCAAAATTTATTGCAAAAAATAGTTTTTTTGCTGGCAATGTACATTTGCTTTGCTGCTATATTTACTGCAAAAGTTAAAGAAAACCAAAAGTTGAAATTCATGAAATATCTTTTGATTCTGTGAATACTGGAACACTGAATACAATTAAAATTTTAATATTATATAAAGCTAGTGAATATATATTTCCAAATAAAATTTTCTTTAATAATTTTTCTGCTGTTTAAATAAAATACAGGTCGTTTAATACTCACACTCAAACTTATTTGTAAACCATAATTAAGTGACACAGAGGTGATATGCATACAAACTCACATGCAGCCTTTGTCATGGAAAGAAACTCCACAAAGCTTACACTTTCTTAGACCGTAGCAATTTGACTGTAACAAAAATTTAAATCATTAACTTTGATTCAGATCCAAAGAAAAAAAATGATAATAACACCATAGACAAATAGTCTAAGGCATGATTTCTCAACCTTTTTACCTTTGCATAACCCTTAAAATAAATTACAGGTATCAAGGAACCCCTGCACAAGAACAAAATTATATATCATATTTTTAAAATTTTATTTTCATTGTAGTTCATGTAGTAGAAACCAAAGTATATATTTTTGAATAACTGATTTAAGGAAAAATTAATACTTCTTTATCAAATTTTTTGATAATGCTATATAAAATTCATACTGTTCATTAATAATACTTGATCAGGGAGTTTTCATTCACACAAAAACTTCTAAATTCAAACATAAAAAATAAGCATAAGAAACCAATATCATCTATCTATAATATAAATGTAAATAAAACAAACACAGATAATTATAGCATCAGATTATTATTTATTTATCCTTTACTGGCAATATTTTAAAAAAACATGGTAAATCAAGGTAAAATGTCTTCTAAACCAATAAATGGGCGAGAAAATGTTACTTTCAGAGCCATTTGATAAAGTGGAATATGCTTCTCTAATGTGAATCCTGTGCCTGTCTTTTGCTGCACAAATACTTAATTTGAAGATGAACTTTAAACACACACAAGTTTCATTGTCAATTGAGAGGAGACGATTTCTGTCTTTGCTCTTGATACTTGCTAAATAAGAAAAGGCTTTGCTCACACATGTAAGATGTTGAAAACTGCAACAATATATTAATTGCTTTCCTATGAATAGTAGGTTAGATGGACGATGTATCTATTACAATATTACAATAACCAAGAATATATTGGGCATGTTTAGTAATATTATGTATGTGAAAATAAATAAAAAGTTAAAAGTGCATTAGTTTATCTCACTTGTCCTTGTGGAACCCTTAGGAACCTTTTGTGGAATATTAGGGTTCCAGGGAACCCCGGTTGAGAAACATTGGTCTAAGTTGATGTTGGCAGTATTAAAAAGAAAATTCAAAAGATATATCTTCCCCCACTTGACTATTTTCAAAGTGAAATAACTGACTGACACTGACCTGCTTCATACTTTTTAATTTTAGCACCATCAAAAGAAGAGTACTATTTTCTCTTTTGCTCCTCTAAAGCTACCACTCTAAAGCTACCACTCCTTATGAAAAACACAGGGCCTTCCACTCATTGCACATAGCAAAAAGAAGTTTGAGCTAGAAGCACACTCCTTTTGGGAGAGCTCCTTAAAATACTGATTTTAGGTTTCTCCCCTGATGAAAGGCTCCGATGTACTTGCTGCCTCTTTATCTTTAAAGTATTTTTTTCTTCTCTATTATCAGAGTTCTTTCCTTTGATTTCATACAGCCTCTTGATGAGCTCATCTTCTTTCCTGTTAATTCTTTTATTCTGTTATGCATACTCACTTTATCTATGCTGCTCATTCTTTTTATTTCGGTGCACTTTTCATTGAGTTATAGAATCACAAAGAACAATACAAAATAACAAAAACCACATCACTTGAAGACTTTCAACAACAAAACGTATAACTTGAAGAGGAAATAATGAAAATCAATATGTTGATATTTCAATACCACTATAAACAAAAGGTTAGGAAGGAAATCCTCATCAACTCTGGAAAGTGCAATAAGCGCTAAGAGACTTGAAACCTATTTTCTGCAAAAATTGTCTTATAAAAAGATTTTATAAATTTCAACCAAAAGTAGTGCTGGTTGCTCAGTCAATAAATACTAAATGTTTTCTTATAAGGAAATGGCTAATATTATCATTACCATTCCTCTTTAGTCTGATTACGTTTGCTTCTAATTTCTCTGGAGTTCTAGATTCTTGTCCATTCATTATTTGTTGTTGCTTTTTCATCATCTCTAGAATTTCATCTGTCATACACTCTTACATCTCGTTTTCCTTCGGATGATCTCATTCACCAATGTCACTACTGCTTCTCTCAGAATTATTCCATTTTGAATTAGTAGTCTTGATCAAGTTGTATTCGTTTTTAAGTGTCTTACAGTTGACGTCATTAGTCATCATATTTTTTTCTGATGCAGTGCCAGATTTACCTATAGATTTAGCAGGCTGAAGCCTAGGGCCTCAAAATCGGGTGGGGGTGCTTAAGCCAAGGTGTATAATATTTTTGACATTTTCATAGGCCTTTCATACACATGCTGCCATAGGGTATTATTGACTCTAAATAAACCTTCAGTAATTTTAAACACCTGTTATCATCTTTGGCTTCATTCAAATTCACTCAAACTCTTTCATTTTCCTCTACTCATGAGAATAATGGATTTGGAGGGGCCTCACAAGTGGAATAGTCTAAAGCCCCTCTGAAACTAAATCTGGCCCTGCTCTGACATAACATAACTAAAAGATAGTCAATCCTGCAGTAGGCACTTAGGTAGAAACATGTTTCTGAAACTTGTGCTGATAATTATGGAATTAATCTGGTTCTTTGGATCTCCTCCTGGGCTTCTCTATGTCCATAAACATTTTGGATGCACTTGAAACTAGGTATTGGTAACTATTTGATCATTTACTGTCACAACTTGACCTATTATTTGCTGTACTCATTTTGAGTCCTTATTCCAAATTTGCCAACTATTTTGTCTTCTCATTCCTTTCCAGCCATGGCATTCAGGTCTTCCATAATGATAATGATTTCTTGTCATTTATATTGAGTCTTGGAGTTGTACACTGAGCTGTAAAAGTTATTAATATTTTTCTTATTGCTCTGTGCAGCATATACAACAATAATTACTCTGTTAAAAGGCTCCCTCTTCAATTTTACGATAGGAATTCACTGAGAATTTCTTCATATTATTTCATATTAATCCTACCCCTTTCCTTTTTCTCTCTGCTTGCCTCTATTATCCTGTGTACATTGCTGATAAAATTTATTGCATGTCTACCTAGTTTTGCATACATTTAGAAAGTTGACATTTAATCTACTTATTTGTTACCTGGTCACATTGACATAGCATCCCTATGTTTCAAAACTCTATTATTATTTTATTTGTTGTGAACAGTTGCTGCATAATGATCCAATGACATCTGTCATTCATTTTTGTCCTTACTGGGCAAGGAGTGATCCCTAGTAAAATTTACCCCCCACCTTCTCTCTTATTGCCATGATTATTCTGGGGATAGGTAGTGGAGTGCTTTTCCATTGCTTTTTTCATAGTGTTTTTATTGTAACTCCAACATTTTATTACTAAAACAATTGTTTGTGTTTGTTTCTTTATTGCATTTTTATTTGATGTAGGAGGTTTAGTTGCCATTAAGCAAACTGACACACTATCCTGTCTACCACTGGTAACGGAACTAGATTAAATTTTCACTCATACTAAATTTTGTTAACACCTGAAGTCTTTTATCAACAGCACTTATTTTTTTTAAGCAAGTTGGGGTTGGAGGTCACTCATACAGTTAAGAAAGGAGAAAATACAAAGATCCAAACCTTTCCTACAAACTGAGTTTGTAATTTCACTTTCAAAGTTAACATTTTTACCTTTGACTAGTTGAAGCACTTGTGAATTCATTTATGGACAAAGAAAATGAAACATTTAAATTAAATGGTTCATCCATGGTACACTGACCATTCTGAAGAGATTTATTAATTACCAAACTTTACAGCTTTTTCTTTTTTTTTTTCATAACCTCTCTTAAGCCTGATCTAAGCAGTGATAGGGTCAAAACAATGGAATACAAGATTATTAACAGAATTAACTCATATGATTAATAAGTACAGAAAAAAGAAAAAAAAAGCAATACCTAATGGAGTGATGACAGGAAGATGTGAAACATTCAGAAGGTTACAAGATGGCTTCATTTTGCACCAGGAAAGTAACAACCAAAAGAGGTTATCAATAAAAAATCAAAGAAGATTAGAAGAAAAATATGTTACAGA
The DNA here is from genome assembly GCA_037127315.1 of Ascarosepion bandense. Lineage (NCBI taxonomy): Eukaryota > Metazoa > Mollusca > Cephalopoda > Sepiida > Sepiidae > Ascarosepion > Ascarosepion bandense. The sequence goes on along the minus strand of JBBBDQ010001463.1, from coordinate 2,705,871 downwards.
GGAGGTGAGTGAGTGTTCAGAATATCATATTCTTTTCTTCCTTAAATATTTACAGTTTCCAATAACAAATGGGCTTACAGCATTCTTTTACAGGTCTTCTTTGTGGATCCAGGATATTCAGGGTAAAAGAAACAGGAATTCAGAGTGACTGTTAGATTCCTTGGGAGGGAAACCACTAACCCTTGGTGCATGAATTCCGTCCATAGTGTTTTGCTGTTCAGGAACATTCAAATCATCTGAGTCAGTAAGTAGAACGATAGATTCCAATGAAATAGTCTCTGTATGCATTTTAGATGGTTTCCTACCTTGTAACATATCAGTTGAGACTAAGTCACATATTCAGACTGTTGATTCATGTTCATCCATCATATCGTATGTGAGTGTATTGTGGATTTGGTTTTATCAATTAAAATTTGTCATCCGGAAGATCATATTTACTGGTATGGATATGGTAATGTATTAGGATGGATCCTAGTATAGAGAGTCAGCTAGGTAAAGAGTGGCTATTGATGGAATAGTGCTGGTATTTAAAAGTCTTTTATAAAGTATGGCATAAGTGGTGGTGCAAAGTAGAGATCTAAGAGTGGTATACTTCGAGTAATACTAGATCTCATTGAGATTCACTAAGTTTCTTGGATGCCAGGGTCAGTGTAATGTGTCTCCAGACAATACCATTGTAACACATTGTACAATAACACATAATGTAACACAATCCTTGTGGATTATAAAGTGTTGTTCTACTTGTTGCAATTCCTGATTTTGTCAGGTACTCTTGCAGCTTCTTTAATAGAAATGAAAGTTCCTGATCATAATGAATGCATGCAGGCATTCGGAACACAGATAATAAAGGATTCACACATTGAATAATGGCTTCTGCTGTCAGACATGAGAAAGCAAATGGGAAAATGGAAGTACTTATCTACTGCTGTATATAGCAGTTCCTGGAGGTAAAAGGCCTCTCCGAAATCAATACTGAATTAGTCTATAGGCTGTGTGGCCTTGGAATGTAGAATCATGGTTTGAGCCAAGTCCATACAGAGCACTCAATACATACACTTTTTATTTCCTCAATAGAGTAAGAAAAATTTCTTATCCTAACAAAATTAGCAAGTCTTGTTGTTTTGATAACAAAGATAAACATCAAAGTTTGATAATTATTTTTTTTGTTGATGGCAGCTCCACAATGCACTCTTGCTGGAGTATTATCTTTACTGAGTTGGTAAATTATATTGTACTCTTAGCATCCCAATTTTATCATTCATCAATGAATTTTGTTATTTTAAAATTTTTCTTAGTCTTTTTGAATGGAACAAATTTACAGACTTTAAATGTGGTTATCATGAACTTTTGTCCAGACAAGTGTTGAGATGACTTTTTCACAGTCTCTACTATGATGCAGAACTCCTTTTCAATATGGTAGTAAGTGTACGAGAAAAGAAGATGACCAGGCACATCTACTTGGTTCAAAGTAGTTGCAATGGCATTTTCAGAAACATTAGCTTCTACTATAAGTGGTATTGCTTCATCAGTAAAATGTAACAATGCTTTTCCAATTTCCTCACTGAATGTTTTACAGCCTCTGGTTTGAATGAAAGGTTTTGGCAGCAACCAGTGGTCTAATCTTATCAGAAAACTTTGAAATGCACTAGAAAAAATATGAGTCAAGGCCAGTGACATAGTGTAAATTTGTCTTGTCCTTAGAGACTGGTGGTCCTTTTAGGGGGTCTCAATCTCTCTGCCTCAGGACTTAGCAGACCATGGGTTATGGTATAGCCAAGAAAACCAATCAAATCAGTTGACATGGTTACCTTCTCATTAAAGGTGATATTGTGTAGCTGGGTAGTCTTATGAAACCTCCCCAAATTTTGATAGTGTTCTTGCTGAATAGATTCCTAGCTGTTTTGTTATATTAAGTATGTTAGAAGTGTTTGCTTACAAAGAAAAGGAACAAACAAGGATTAAATTTTTCATCAATGTGTATTTGTTAAATTCACATAATATATACATAGTCATTTGAAAGGTGGAAAAAATTGTTCATATGTGGTCATTTACTTGTAAGGAAAGTGATTAAATGTAAGGGTGTTGTCGGTAGGGGTGAGAGTTGAATGATATCTTGAGTTGGTTGACTGAGCTCACAGCTGGAGTCGGAGGATAGGACTGGAGTGGATTAACCATTGGTTTTGACACACATTACTTTATGATTGTGCCTCATGAAGTGGGTTGGTGAATCAGAATGTCTGTTGGATTCTGGTTGAATGTAGTATCAAGGATACTAAGTTACAGTGGTGACATTGAAGGAGGTCTGGAGTAGATAGTTAAGGCATTGAGGTGGTGCTGACAGCAACAGAATACTAACAGATGACCTTTCGGTCTGCAACTATGTTGGTCATTATGAGAGGCTTTCTCTTAAGCAAATTTGGTAATCTTCATGGTCATGCCATTTTTGTTTTTTTTATGGTTGAAATGTTTGTAATCAGCTATTGTATTAATTGTATTGTGAGGGATTTTTGTAGACTAGATGTGATGCTTTGAGCACATGTGCAGAAAACAACTTTTTTATTCTGTTTTGCTTTTGTAGAGTGAATCAAAAAGTGATCTAATTGCAGCAGAGCATAACATCCATAGTCCTTGACCAGAAATGGTATTCTACAAAACTGATAAAATTTGCTGTTAGGCAGCATATGGCTTGTTCTCACTTTGGATAGAAATTTGTGGTATGCACTCTTCAGATCTAATGAACCTTAATGTTTGAATGGGGAAAATGGCATGTTTATTGAATCAGATGGCACATTGCAAGAATTAGAATTATGTGGTTTGAATGAATGAGCTTGAAGAAAAAGATTTGCTTACCTAGTACCTGTAGAAAAACTGAGTGAATGAGAAGTGTTTTTCTTTATGAACAGGTTCAGAGTTACTGTGGGAAGAAAAAAGTGTATATAAATCTCTCCAAGGTAGTCAGAGAAGACTTTCTTTTGATTTTGAAGTACTAAGCAGAAGCAGATTGCTAGATGAGAAAGAATAAGCAACAGAAGTTATAGAAGAAAAGAGACAGAAATCTAAGAGATATATTTGGTTGGACTAGTCAAAGCAGTCAAAATTCTAACAGTTCTACTAATGGTAATTTGAAAAGAAAGGAACCAAGGCTTAAGGCCACAGGTTTCAATTTCCCTCCAGCTTTATTCTCTGGTAGAGGCTGGTATGTATGTGTTCTTCACTGGTTCATTTTATTTTCAAACCACCATTTAGTAGCTAGAGTTACATGCACTATAGATGAAGATGCAAGTGAAGTAGTTGACCAACAAACCTTAGAGAAGTTTTCCTTTTTACCACACTTGAGATATGTGGCATCCTTCACTAGGCACTCAGTATGAGTGTGACTTGCACTTCCACAAACATAGTGCAAGTTTGAGTTGCAGAACAATCAAATCCCACTTCAGTGGTGTAAAAGAAGTTGCATAGAATTCAGAGCATTTCTGAGCAACAAGCATTCTAGCTTGTTCTGTTGCCATAATTAAGTTAAGAGTTATTTTCTAGTAAGTGCTGCCTAATAGTATGTATAGTAGACAATTACAAAATTTGTCTAATACAGTCATCTTGATTTGGTGAGGTGCTTGCAGCTTTGAAATTGCATTCTTTACAGAGTATTTGAAGATATTGCACATTTTTTTGTTCTCAAGTTAGTAAAATAGTTCTCAAACTTCATCTTTTGGTTTCTACAGCAGATTCAATCATCACACCAAAAGTATTTTCATACATCATAAGAAAAAATGTTCAGAGCGTTAAGTCTGGTATGATCTTTTAGCTTGAATAAAACATCTAAACGCAGTAAAGGTATGATACAAATGAATGACTTCCTTGTTGATGAAACATCCAAACATTCTGGTTTGGAGAATTTATTCATATCTAGTTATATGCTTTGTTCATTAAATTGAAGTGATAACAGAAAGATGTGAGACATTTAGAACACTTTAATCCTGGAACACGGTCGTGGCAATAGTAATGTTAACATTGTCATGGGTATATGCCCCACGACCGTGTTACAGGGTTATTAAATTAAATGGCTACATCAGCAGAATGACAACAAGGGGAGGTTATCAATATAAACTCAAGGGAGATTAGAAGAAAATGTGAAGAGGAGATAAGCAAGACTTCAGAATATCACATGTAAGTTTAAAATGAAAAAAATCTTTTTTGAATTCCAAGATAAATTAAATTCTCTAATAAGCAAAATACTTGAGTATTTCAAATTTAATTTCAGTTGACTAGAATCTTTTCCTCCTATTAGTAAAGTCTATAAATTTGTCTATATTGACAGATCTTTCAAAAATTCTTTTAAAAAAATTTTCAAAAATAAAATATGCTTTTCTGAAACATTGAAGAAAATTAACTGATTTACTTGAATCTGAATTCAAATGAATATTACTTAATTTTAGATGAAAATATCACAGAAGCAACATTTTTTTATTGTTTTTTTGGGGTTTTTTGGGTTTTTTTTTAAGGTATTGAATGACATGACAGCCTGATGTTTATGAAATTTAAGTTGGGACAGAACTACATGAAAATTTTTCCCCACTTATATAAAGAAAATCCCTCAGGATGTTATTTCAGTAAAACTTTATACAACATTAAATGTAAACATATGGAAAATTCATCCAGAACATTTAAGAATATTTTAATAAAACAAAAATTTGAAGTAGGAAGCTTAAGCAATGTTTATTAAATTGGCTTTGTGCCAAACGTAACCGAACTCCCCACAAGTTAAGATTATCAGAAAGTTAGAAAAATTAAACTGTTTTGTTTGTATACATAAATGGAAATTTATTTAATGAACAGCATAACATCAAATTGTAGGTATGAAATTATTAACAGTGAAATGTTCTAAAAGAAATGTTCTAAGTGGGAAGCTTAAAGAATTAAAAGTTCAACCATTTTAGCAAAATGTGATTTGTACAGATAAAGATATGTCCATATTTACACTGTGTATATCAACAAAGTAGTAGTAATAACTTGTTCCTTTCTTGCTTTTTATGTATGGTGAGTAGGTGAAAAGGAAGGAGATAAAGAAAGCAGCATGAGAGAGAAAGTGAGAGGGTGTGAATATAGGTCGCCAGGGGTGGCCTGATTATTTTCTTGCTACATTGTGTTCAGCATGGACTGTATAGTGCTTCCTCGTCCTCTGCTTGTATCAATCGGGAAATGTGTACAAATAGCCAACTCAGATCATGTGGTCTGCTCTCAACATAAACTCATTTTTGGGCAAAAAGAAACATGACATGGGTCATTGAATGTTCAATTTGTTGTTTTCTGCAAATTGCTTTCCTTTCATTGGTTAATAAATATTTTCACACATGCTCACAAAATTTGCCTTGATCTTTTTCTTAGCACAGAGGTCAAAAAATAGATTTTCACACTGGCTCACGAATTTGAAAATAGTGAAGAAAACTAAGTTATTTTTATTTCATATTCACTGCAGAATATAAAACAGATAAGTAGTGCTTGCATAATTAAATAAATTAAAACTTTCAAATTGGACAAGAAAAATCTACACTTAATATTTTCAAATTACTTTTAAATCTTCAGTGAAATTTTTAAATTCTGTTGCTGTTCGGAAGAGTTTTTTATATTTAGTCTTTTGTCTGAAGAATAAAAAAAAAAGTAACATTTTATGCTATTTTCAAGTAAACCTTTTTAAAATTTATTTTTCATTTCATCAACTGTTAGATTTAATGTATGGATGTTCAAAAGGGAACAAATTCTGAATTATCATTTTTTTGCTCTTGCATATATTGGAAGAGTAATATAAAACAAATTCAGATTATTTAAAGATCTTATTGTAGGTAACTCCAATCATTTTTGATACCTAAGTTTTAAAGTGAATTCTAAAAGAAAAGCTTTTTTGAATCTTTCATTTTAGCTTTATTTGAAGGTTAAATGATTAAATTTACTACTTCCAGTAAGCAAAATACTCTAGTGTAGTTCAAATAAATTGGAATTTCAACCTTCTGAGAATTTTCAAAAGGTATCATTTTTTTCATCCATTTTAATAGATTGACAAGTTTGTAAACAAAGTTGATTCTTGGCTTTAAAAATCTTGCAAAAATAAAATCCACATCTGTGACATGTTATTTTTGGAAAATTAGCAAATTTGATTTGAAACAAATATTAATTGTTTATAGCATGAAATTTTGAATAAAAGCATTTTTTAATCATGGCAGTCACATCTTTCTGTCATGTTAAGTGATTGATGACAGGCAGATGTGGTGATAAGCTAAATATGATTGACCAGAATTGATATAATTGTACAAAATTTTAGCCTGTAAGAGAACAGATCATGAAACATGTGACCTTTTAATGTCACACATGAAATATCATACTTAAAAACACACCCTAACTATACACACAAAAATAAAATTATTTTAAAAATCTTTTGGCTCGAAGATTTGTATTAGGTGTTTCAATTTTTGATTAGTAAATACAGTTTTCACTTAATAACTTAATAACCTAAATGCCACAAGGTTTGAAGGATTTTATAAAATCTTGAAACATTACAAATTATTATAATTAAAAAAGAAAAAATGAAAACAATTCTTGTAAAAATTCATTATTCATTAAAATTATTTTCTTTAAACTGTAATATACTTTATATATATATATATATTAAAAGTAGTTAAAAGCATATCTAATTAAATAATGTCATAGTTTTATTGGATTTTTTACTTTACTGTTCAGAGTAGATTTTTTGTAAAAAGGCTGACTGTTTGAAAAAAACTTAAAAAAATAAGAATAAATAAATGATTTGCATTCCCCAAAGAGTCCTTTATTCAACTAATGAAACAAATTTTCAAAATGGAATTTAATTCTTGAAATTTCATGAAATTACGTGGAGTAGGTCAGTCAGTCAGTTAAGTGCCATATGTGATACACGCTTTGGCAATCATGTCATCTGACTGAGGAGAAGATTAACCCGCAGTAAGTTGCCATTACTTTATGTGGTAGAATGGTTGCCAGCTTAATTTTGTCCTGTTATTTAACCCATAACTGGAGAGGAGAGGTGGATTAATACCTTTCCTAAGGGTATTTGCACGAAAGTGAATGCAAGGAATTGAACTGGAATTTGAATTCGGGTCCCCGATTTCTAGTTACTAGCCGATATCCACTGCACCACAATGCACATCCAGTTGGGTAGCAACAGAATACCCATCATTGTCTTAAAGAAATGTGCTTCTGAACTCTCCTCTATTCTTTCTAAACTCTATAACTACTGCTTCTCTGCTTCTTGCTTTCCTGACTGCTGAAAATCCTTCTCCATGGTTCCTATATATAAAAATACTGGAGAACCCTATGACTCTGCTAATTATCACCCTATCAGCCTCCTACTGATTTTTAGCAAAGTGTTCGAAGCCATCATCAACGCTGAGGTGGTACAACATCTTACAGCCCACAGACTTTTCTTTGACAAATAGTATGTCTTCCGCTTCACCAGGTCTTACTGCTAATATGCTCACGACCATCACTGAGTATATATATCAGGCCCTCGACAAAAATCGGCGAAGCCTGAACTGTTGTCTTTGACATCACCAAAGCACTTGACAGAGTCTGGCATGCTGGCCTTTGATGCAAGCTGCAGAGCTATGGTATAACTGGACAATTGTTTGACCTAATCCAGTTATTCCTTTCAAATTGTACAATGAAGGTAGTATTAAACGGACAAGCTTCCCAATACTATCACATGAATGCAGGTGTCCCTCAAGGCTCTATTCTAGGTCCTACACTTTTCCTTATCTATATTAACAATCTCCCTGATGTAATAAGATCCCAAGTGGGCATATACACTGATGACACTATGGTTTACTCTCGTCTTGATCAAAAATCTGCCAAGGCTGACAATGCAAACCTTGCTGCCAAGCTTGAAAAGGACCTTCAATCCATGGTGGACTTGGGTAAGAAATGGCTCATTAATTTTAATGCTTCCAAAACAAAGCTGCTATCTATTAACCATCACAGAAAATCGTTCCTCCGGCCCATTAATATGGATCAAGCTTCTCTCCCTGAAAGTAAAACACTGCGTCTCCTCAGATTAACTCTCACATCAGATCTCAAGTGGAATAACTATATAAAATCCACAGCTAAATCTGCTGCTAAGAAAGTCAGTTCTCTGTGTAGGGCCAGGAAGTTTTTCCTGTCTGAAACAATGCTGCACATATACAAATCTACCATCCACCTGTGCATTGAATATCTGGTCAGGTGCTCTTGCTATTCACCTCGGTGTCCTCAACCAAATCCAATGGAGAATCTGTAATATGATCGATCCTGATTGGCAGCTAGAATACAGTCACTTTCTCACTAATGCAGTGTGGCTTTCCTGTGTCTCTTCAACAAATACTTTCACGGCTTCTGCTCTGATGAACTTAGCTCACTGGTACCCCCTATACATGAATTTCCTCGAGCCACAAGATTAGCAACTAGGTCCCACCCTTTTACTATGAAACCAATAAATTGTAAATGCAAATTCTACTCCAACAGCTTCTTTTCTCGCACTTCCCGCCTGTGGAATTCCCTTCCACATACTTGCTATCCCAACAGCTATAATCTCCAAGAATTTAAATGTAAAGTCAATCGTCATCTCCTGTCTCACTAACTTACATCCTCTCTCTCATGATTTTTTCTCTGTCCACCCTACTCTCATCAGTATTTTCTTCCTTCTCCTACTCTGTTCTTGACACCCACTGCAACCTCTCACTCCTTCTCATAACATTCCTTCTATGAAACCTCCTGCACAAGAGTGGCAGTAAAATGCCTTGCTTGGGGTGACATGATTATATATATATATATATATATATATATATATATATATATATATATATATATGTGTGTGTGTGTGTGTGTGTGTGTGTGTGTATAAAAGAATATTTTTACCAAGATTTTGTAAAAATAATAATTTAAAAAATGATTTAATTCATTTATAAGTAAGTCCTGAAAGTTTTGTTAAAATTCGATAATTATTTAATTTTTGCAAGAATTTCCAAATTAATGTTTAAAAAAAAAACAAAAAAACAAAGAACAAAAAACAAAAACGAAAAAACAAAAAATGAGTTTCGTAATATTACATTATCCATATCAGACTACCCGCTGACGATAAAAAAAACAAAAAAAAACTATTATTTGTTACCAAAATTTCGAACTTGTTAGCCTAAGGAAAGATTAAAAAATTAAAAAAAAAATTGATCGTTAACAAAAACATTTTTGAGAAAAAAAAACTTCATTTTTAAGTTTGGGTTTTTATTTTTCATATAATGCTGTATTTCATATAATGCTTATTTCTACACAGTTCACCCACATTCTGCACTCACACATGTACATACATACTCTTTTTACTTCTGTCTTGCGTGTTTCTTCATTCTCGAAACACGCGGCCTTCACGTGATGTTCCTTTGCTTTCCCGCGTTTTCGCGGGGATTATAAAAAGCGGGGACACACGTCTTAGCAGCAGTTCAAGTTCCAGCAAGGCAGTTTGCTCAGCTTCGCGCGATAGCACCATGCTATCGCGGGGACATGTTTACCTAACTTGCTCTCACACACCCGCACTAATTGCAGGACGCAATTAGCTCCTATTTATTTCTTAAACACACATGTGCACAATCACTCACATCTTCCAATTGGAACTTTCTTCCTTCAACTCAACATCAGTATGTATGTTACATTCTTTCTTTCGGGGACATTATTCAATTATTACTTCAAGTTTCTTAACGTTACAAGGGAAACAACTTTTCCTTCTTAATCTCAATTATGTAAACTTACTGTTAATACAATTCATTGTTTGTTTTATTCAAGCGTCATTGTTGTCTTATTTCCAACTTCAATTTCACGAGAATGAATTATAATTATAAATTCATTTGCGGATGCCCCGGACTTCGCAACAGAGATACCTACTTTAAAACATTTAAAATCTTTTAAAATTGATTTTCGGATAGGAAGTCCGTGGTAAAAGAAATTCTCAAAGATTTATAAAAACCAAATGAGTGGGGTGTAAGGTGTAAAGGGAAAAAAGTTTTCCTCTTGACACTTATTATTTCTAATAATTTTTCTAACTCCACTCCTTCGGTAATGTTTTTAAAAAGCAATGTTTAAAATTTTAATAAAATCCAAACATATGGAAGTAAACTGAATTTGCTTTGTTTTTGAGAATTTAAAATATTTAAGCACTAGTTTACAAGATTTCTTTTACAATATCCTAAAAATACGAACCAAAATTAAAAAGTAATTTTTTTATTCCTAAATTTTTACTTCATTTTTAATTATAAAAATATTTGACTCCGCTATAAGGAAATGTTTACTATTTTTATGAAGTGCGAATCGATTGGCAATTAGATGTATAGGAGAATTATAACCGAGTAAATAATTATAAACCCTGACATTTACATAAGCAAAAAAGAAAAAAAAATTTCGAAACTGCAAGAAGAGGAAACTGTAGGAATCCTTCTACTCGTGTTTTTGTTAAACGTAAATTTTTAAAAATATTGTTGTGAGATTGCTCATAATTTAGTCATTTAGAATAATCCCACGACTTTGACGGAAAGAAAATTCAGTAGCAAACGACAATGTAGTATGAACAAATAACATTATTTTATATGCAACAAGGAGGAAAAAAAAGTTGGTAAAATATATCGAATGAGTATTGTCCGTTTTTTATGTTGTAGTTAGTAAAGTTCTTGTATAGAATATAAACTGTATTGCGTACGTATGTGAGACCAACGAAAATTGATTATGACTGTGTACGGTGGCGCGGTAGTCTGAGGTAGTCTCTTTGTAGTTTGGTCAGTGCTGAGTTGAGCGTTGCTTTTGCGTGTGGGCATGAATGGAGTCTTGAATATCAGAAGCTAGCGTGACGTGGACCTTGGTGGCATTTGGGAATCTTTCTTGGAACCAGACCTCGTAATATTTTTACCATTTTTCGAAGAAATAGGCCCCAGAATTATATTTTATTTATTTCTGATAGGCCCTAAAATACCACGTGTGATGTTTATTACTATATGTGCGTGATATTTTGTCGGTATGTACCTAAAATGATGACTAATAAAACAATCTTCCAGATTTGTATTCTATGATGTTATATGGTATAGTTTAATTGGTTGTTTTAACATGTAAACATTTTATTGCGTGGTTTATAAATATTTTAGGCTTGTTTATGTAACTATTGTATTAGATATTTTAGTGGTCACAACAGAACAAAACGAGTCTCATCTGATTATGTGGTGTTGGAGACACGAGACCGAGTAAAATTGAGTTTTGGGTCAAATGTAGGTCAAATATAGCTTGAACAGAAGATAATATATAAACTGTATAAAATCTTTCTCGTATAACCTATAACTGCTGGAGTTTCATGAATTATTTCTATTGATGAAGCATCCTGGATTTAAAGAAAAAAAAAATTAAAACAAAAATTAATGAAAGTAATTAAGAAAATGCATAATGTCAAGAAAAGTTTTCTTGTTCTATAGTTCATAGGTATCTTAAAAATTTATAAAAAAAACTTTTCATAGTTATTTACAAAATGGTAAATATTGTAGTTGGTTCACATTTTTAAAAATTGTATGAATTTTTAATAAAATTTTTAAAATTTATTTCTTTATGGTAGAATCTATTTTTTGCAGGCACGAAGGTTAAACTTTGCCAACATATCTTCGAATTTTTTTTTATAAAGAGTTCCAAAATTAATTTCTGAACAAGTGCTAAAAGTTTAATTGAAATTTAACAATTATCTGATTTTTGCCAGAATTTCAAAGACAAACAAATTTCAAATTTTAGAGTCTGGTAGTAGGTCCAAAGAAAAGTTGTAGTTTAGTAAAGAATGATAGTTAGCGAAGATTCACTGATCACCCTGCTGTTGTTGGAGAGGATTCGTTTGAAGTTGCCGACACATTTCTTTCAGCACGCACTAGCGATAGGTGAAGGAAATGTTATGTAGCCATACCTTGTATTTGAACGGCTTGGACATTTTTTCATGATATATTCTTCTCGGGTTAATTGTTGGAGGTACCTTGTTACAAATGAACAAAATACAAAGATCCAAACCTTTCCTACAAGTTAAAATTTCACTTTTAAAGTTAACATCCCTTACCTTTGACTAGTTAAAAGTAAAACTCGTGGATTAATATAAAAAAAATGAAAACCTTCACGAGACTTTCTATTTTATCAAATGATCCCTCTTCGGTACGCACTGGAGAGATTTAACTGTTAAAATTTATCGTTTTATTTATTTGACATGGTGGAGTTGGTAGCTCCAAGCTAAAAAGAGTTTTGCATTCAAAGTTATCTTTCTTTGTTTACCAACCAGTTACTATCTCTTTCCCCCCAAGCCTTGAAGAAGGCATTAATCTCCCTTGTTACACACACGCAACATCAGATAGACAGGGATACCAATCCAGGATAAGATCTATCTGAATTCAAAACTGTATCAGGAAACACTACTCCACGACGCTGGTACAATAAGGTTTTTATTTTTGTCTTTTCTTTTATCATGAAAAATTCTATAATTGATAGTTTTCCCAAATCATACACAAAATTTCAGAAAATTATATAATAATCGACTGGGAATTCAGGTGTAGTTAAAGGAAACGTAAATTTGAAATAGATGCATTTTTTCTTAAATGAAAGCAAAAAATCGCTACCCCACCATTTTAAAATATCTGTCAAAATCAAGAAATTATTCAATTCAAACAAAATGTTTAGTATTCCTTAATGAATGAATTGTATAGAATAGGTTACTTCATTAAAAAACTGGAAATATTTGGGGCATGTTTCAACCCCACCCCTTTTGATATCTCGCATGTATGTTTTAATGGGGGCGGGTTCGTTAAATTTTGCTTGTAGTTATATAAAGAAAAATCCCTTAAGATTTATTTCAGTAAAAATTATGCAATATCATCTTCATATTGACAAATGTCAATTTTCTTTAAAAATCTTTAAGAAAATAGAGAAATTTTTAAAATGTTATTTGAGAAAATTAGCTGTTTTAAAGTTTAAAATCGAATTGAAACAAAGTGACTAATTACTTTTAGTTTTTAATTATAGCAGGAAAACATTTTTCATACTGAGGTGGGTGTTTTTCTATAGACAGTGATGTCAAACAAATTTAAATAAGGAGATTATGGTATAGAATGATATTCTTTAAAACGTCAACGTTCACCAGTAAATGAGGTTGAGATAATAAATGAGTAAAAGCCAGGTTCTATTAATTATACCACCATTTTTATTTTTTATTTTTGATTCTATAAAATTGATTATTTTTTATTCTATAAAATTACATCTTTTATTGTATAAATTATTATCATTTCTGTTCTTTTTCTATTTTGTGTCTTTCATATGTTTCTTGTATAAGTCATTGAGGTAATCATGTGAATATTTCATTATTATATATGTATTGCTGTTTTCAGGATATAAGAAGTTTTTCTTCTGTTTATATGTATATTCATGTAAATATAGCATATTTGTTCCTACATGCGTGTGTCCGGTGGAATGTAGTATCAGGTTGCTGTTTGTGCTATGTTATATTATGCTCGGGGTATTTGAGTGTGTGTGGATTGTATTCTTGAATTAATTCCTTGCTTTTCTGTATATTCTTTTCGTGAAGATTATTTAAGCACATCCCTGGCTTGCACGGAGTTAGTATTCTTTTGGTCTGTTGGTGTGTTGATTTAATCTCTGACGGCAGACACAAAGGCCATATGTCCAGTGGTCGCATTGGGACCAACTAAAGAGGATATACACGTTTTCACTGTTCTTTTTTATATTTTCTTAACGCCTACTTGTTTCTGATTTGATTTTAGCGGGAACGTTAGTCATTGGTTGATTTTTTCATGATGTCAATTGACGACATAAGCTATGTCCAGGTTAATATCTAAGTTACCAGAAATAGAGAAGAATAGAAACAGGGAAATGATGTATTTGTTGAGAGAAAGAGACAGATAGATAGATAGATAGATAGATAGATAGATAGATAGATAGAGAGAGAGAGAGAGAGAGAGAGAGAGAGAGCTTATCTGTCACATTATTAGTAAAGAGGAAAAGGTATATTTCAGTGCGCTTTACCTATCTACTCATCCCACAGTCCCCCTTCATTTTACACAGTAATTACAGTTGCATGAATACAACGTAAACCCTTTATTTTTATTTGTTGTAACTACTCAGTAATCATAATTTAAAATCAAGCATTTTAATATATGACTGGTGTACTTTAGCTTTAGTCTTAAGACGCATTCATTTTGCGACTTGGAAAAGATTTTCTGTAACTGGGGGTTAGGTTTTGCAAAAAGGTTTATTTAAATGAGACTAAGTTTAATTAATAATTTTTTTTTTTTTTTAGTGTATAAACATTCTGCTTTTTGTGAGTATGGTAGTTCATACATAACATTATCATTATAAGTTCACGTTTTAAGGATTGTCACCCCCACCTTAAACTCAATAAAACAAAATCTTCACTTAGAATTCGTAAATTGTCCCACTATGCATAGCTTTCACCCACAGCAGACTGTTAAAAACCAAACATGTCAGAAAAACAAAACCGTGGTTAAATGCTTGTATACGTTTAAGTAATTTGCTTAAAATCAAATTAATTTAACTTTAAATTTTCTAATTTTCCTCTAATAACGTGTCAAATATATTTTATTTTGTACGAATTTTTAAAGCAGAGAATTAACTATTTATAAATGTGTGAAAATGTTGGCTATTTTAATGATTTTACTGAAAAATATCGATTCTAATCAATATAATTTCTATTTGAAATATACCATTGCTTACTGGAAATTTCATCATTTAGCAAAGCTAATCATTTAGTTTTCAATTAAAGCTAAAGAAAACTTAAAGAATGCTTTTTCATTTTTAATTAATTAAAAAACCCTTAGGTATCGAACATTTGTGGAGATACCTAAATATTGGTCCATACAAAAACACTTCACAAATTTCAGGAAATTAATATTGGGTAACAGATGTAACACATTTATCATGATTCATTGAAGAACTGAAGATGATGGAAATCGAGGTTTTCTTTTTTTTTTTTTTTTTCTGGGCAGAAAGATGGCCCATTTCTCTCCAATGCTCCAGTGCCTGATAAAATGAACGACAGCTTTGGCCCATCCAAGTCTAACCAAATTGGAAAGGTGCAAGGAATCTTTAGATTTATGAGGCTAAGCACCATTCACCCAACCTTCTTGGTCGAGTTTATTTATAAATTGCGGGAAAAAGCGTCAAATTGTTGACCTGTAATAAAACTTGGAATGCGTGTATTGCCGCTTGCTCACCGTTGCTCTTGGTATTCGAATAATAATCGAGTCGAATAACACGTAAGTACTATAGTCTTCAGATGTGGGCAGAAGTACATTCGGAAATACCCCCCCCCCTTACAAACTTTTTTAAATGAATCCAGAGGTCTGCAAAGGCTTTAATAATATAATTCTTAGACTATTGTTTCACTTCATGTCGATAAATATAGAAGAAATTCTGTCTCTGTTTTTGGATATGCAATTAGGTAATCTGGCTTCAACAAATGAGAATGTACACTCAAACTAGTTTATAACAATAATGCACAGAGGGGGCGAGGTCCAAATAAATTAAGAAGCTTCTCTAATGTTGTTTTGTTTTCTTATTTTCTGATGAAATGGTCTTGCCTTGGAAGAAAAAACCGTCTTTAGACCCACTTTCTTTCTTTTCTTTTTTTTTTTTTGTTGGGGGGCAGCCTGAACGTTCCTTCTTATCAACTTTTTTCAGGGGTCTTTAAAAGGGGGAGGTAAATGCTCTACAAATATCTTCATCGTCCATCAATACAGTTATTTCTAAAAAAAAATTGCCTTCTGGTATATGTGTCAGCACATCAAACAAAAAAAGGTCCACACACACACACACACACACACACACACACACACACACACACACAAGTGCGAGAAGCCGTGAACGTTTTGTTTAAAGTGTAGAGTTATTATTATTATTATTATTATTATTATTATTATTATTATTATTACTTGCTTTTTGTATAATATATTAAGTTTCCATAATGGCATTTGTCTCGCTACACATGTTTCGAGTCCAAAGTTGACCCTATTCAGGCGAATAAACTTGTGACTTTGTATATCAAGATCCGTTTGTCTTTCTGGCGACCGAAAATACTGTATATAAAGTGATTGTTGAGCAGGTTAAAAAGTTCATATGCATGCGTGTTTTTTTGTTTTTGTTTTCTCACTCTGTCGTTAAATCTCTTCCGTTTTGGGAATCATTCACCTTTAGTTGGCCAGAAAAAAAAATTTTTGCACTGACTTGCGAAAATTGATTTCGTTTTTTTTTTGTTTTTTTTTTCAAAATTGTTTTCAGCGATTTTGATTAAATTCTACGGATTATCAAGATCTTTTTGTTGTTTTTAGAATACAGAAGTACTATTTTTTGCAATGGTTCGCGAAATTTTTTTTTTAGCGCATTTGAATTTAAAGTGTCTATGTGTGCGTGTGTCTTAGTTTTTTCATGTTGTTTTGTTGAGGGAACGCTTGTATTTTTTTATAAATATTTCTTCCTGTATCATGAGCGTGTCATAATCTGCATTTTAGTAGATAGGCGTTAATCTGAATTTACCTCCATTACATTCGTGTAAGCGTTGGGAAACGTACAATTTCCTGTTATTGGCTAGTTTAATGTTACTTCTGTGCAGGGCTACGCTTTTATTCAGGCCCCACGCATATTTTGTGCATTCATCGCATTTTTGAGCTCAAAATACATTTTTAGACTTGCAGCTCAGATGTGTTTTTATTTCGAATGTAGATATATTTTCAAACTTGAAGTGGTTTTCTTCTGTTATTATGTTGCATACCCCACATCCTTTTTGTTGCATTTTGTGATCCCTTGTGTTGTGTGTTGCTCGAATTTTGATGGGGTTAGTATGTTTTTTTATTATTTTATATTCTCCCTATAGACAGAAGGAAGAGGCTCATTTACTAAGGGAGAAAGAATTTCAAAGTGGTGGGATGGGAAATCAAAAGACTGACCCAACCGAGATCAAACGGAGCAAAAACAAACTGGAGTTGTTGGGAATCTCGACATGATCATAACCAAAGAGAACACCGGGAACAAGCAAGGAACAGCAATCACTAACATTAACTAGGTACATAAGAAGAATCTAGCTTAACCAGTGGTAAAGGGCGTGCGGAGCCGTTTTCTCTAGACCAAGGTCCCACCGATGACAATCGGTCAAATCCGCCCAGTCCCATCTGAAGTCCACTTCATTAAAAGATAGCATGTTTCGAATCAATCGCCAAGTAAGCGAAAACTCAGGGTTGCTGAAATAATTCGCCGCTGGCGTCCAAGACCAGAAAGAGCGCAACTCGGCCGCTGACAATCCGAGCTGCTTACAAAGTGGGTCTGACGCGACCCCTTCCACTAAAGTTCGATACAAAACCTTCCTAAGCCGTGAAAGATCAATATACTGAAGAACCACCTTCAAGGCTTCTCGGCACTACTTGGAGAATGTTGACTGTTTCCGAGGCTTATGTTGGTGCTCAGTTTTGAAACCGGAGTGATTGTAAGGATAGGGAAGGCGTCCCTAGCGCTTCCCTCCAAGACCGAATCTTCCGTTAACGCACAGCGTAGGAAAGTCAACCTCGATGCATGTCAGTGACACACACCAAGTGTGGCATTTCCAGCCCCTTCTCTACGATACGGACGCTGGACACAGACCGGTCTGCGAACCTTATGCTTGCCACCACCCAACAAGAGGGAGGTGAGCAAGCGCTCGACAGCCTTCATATGGTCCTTGCTAAGCGGGAAAACAGACAACCGGCAAAGTATAAGAGAAAATATATATACGCCTCCACCCTACCTTTTAAAGAAAACCGCCTTCAGAGCAAAGTCCAGGCCGCCGCTTCTATCTTTGCCTGTACCACCAACTAATTTTTCTTCAGTTGAAGATCGGGCCCAAACCACAGTCCAAGAATGCGGATGGAACCGTTACTCCAACAGAAGGGCCCGGAATCGCAACGCTCTTCCAGGAACCTAAATGCAAGCCGGAAAACTTGTTGCAAGTAATCTTAGAACCCGTGACCTTCTCGTACTGCCACCGAAACACCTCGCACATGTCCCTGATCGACTTCAGAGTACCTTTTAGGTACTTTGGCTTTAATAGTTGTACTTACGAAGACGTTTGTTGCAGAAATTACTTATGAATTTAAATTTACTATAGTTACCGCTCTTATTTTCTAATAATGTCTTGCATGGACATCCGTATTTAAAAATAAAATCTGCACATTTATGCGCACAAAAATATCATTTTTAAAATGCTGGGGGTCGCTGAATTATTAGTTTTCCCATTTATTAGTAAATATAGTTTTCCCTTAATAACTATCACCTGACCACTACAAAATGCATAATTTAAAAATTTAAAACTTTATAAATTAATTTTTTTACCAAGATTTTCTAAAGAAAGCTTCTAAAACAATTTAATTAATTTGTGAATAAAATCAGACAATTATCTGATTTTCAAATTAAAGATTTTCACCGTAAAAATTTCAAATTTTCTATTCTAATTTATGACAAACCGTTAACGTAAGAGAAACAATTTTGAAGCAACGCTTCGAAGGTTTTATAAAGGATAAAAAAAATAATCAACTCCTTTGGTTTTAAGAAATAACATAAAGGTTTTGGCGAAAAAGGCTTTTTGAACCATAACAGAAAGTTGCTCAATAGCAGTGATTGCGGACAAAATAAAACGAAGTGTAATTGTAGACTAAAAAGTGTCTGTCTTATAAAGTTAATTGTTTAGTGAAAAATATAGTTTATTTGTCGAAAAATGAGACAGAAAATAGTAATAAAGTCAATGAAGAGAAAATATATATTGGGGCTACTGAAATTGAATGGTAAAAAGGTACTATAATCATAATTTGAGTTTTGAACATAGTAAATATGAAAATGTTACGACGCTGGCACTGTATTACTGGAAAATTAAGAAAAATAGGTAAGTTTCCCCAAATGGGGAATTTATGAAAAAAAAAGCAGTACATGTGAAAACGCTAGGTACAGGCTTTGCCTTGAAAAAACAAATTGCAATATTGAGCTTCAGTACTGATAACAGAATGCTAAATAAAGTTAATTTAGAATATGTATGCATAACAAAATACCTATTATGTCCTCTGCCACCTGATTTGTTTCTTTGTCATTTTTTTTATCTTGCCCTCTCCCTATAGCACAGTCACCATGACTAGTGAGGCCCACTCAGAGGAAAGAGGTCTTTGCGTATTTTCTTTTACCCCACCATCCTGTGAGCTACATGCGGCCTACACCCGATGGTGTAATCGCGCTTAGCGTCCGATCCTCAGGGTCTCAGGATTACGTCTTGACCACAGAGCCAACCATGCGCAGTTCAATACTGAAGCTAGTTCAAGCTGGCTGTTTGTCGCTGACCACTTCAATCCACGCTTACCCTGCCCACGTTGTGTTCTTGAGCTTATAGCAGTGAAAGTGAATGTCGCTGGTAATCGAAGTGCTGAATCAAGCCGTTAAGAGAAGAAATATCTTCACAAACACCAAAAGAAATAAACGAAGGAATCGTTGGGTCAATCTTCATATGGTTTCTGTAGATCTTGGTACAACGAAAACGAACCCTTCCGACATCAATCTCTATAGTGACACTGGGTCTTGTCAAAATTTCTGAAGCTGGGTTCGGAGTTCTTCAGAGTCAGAAAATTTGGTGGCGGCTGACGTGAAGACCAAAGACACTGATACAGGAATTCCAAAGCTGTCTGCTTATATGCATTCTGATTCAAAACCGTCGGGGGGCCGACGGGTTGTGGAGATTCGGTGATTCCCCAATTTTCGCATTAATCTTTATAAGGTTTTTTATTCCTTTAATTCAGCATTCCTAATCAACTTTCCAAATTTGAAAATTTATCCTTATTATTCCTTGGGAGTTGCCACAAAATCGCTCTTCCTTTCAACTCCAACTTGACTTACTTTACACTATATACCATCACTTCGTACAAGTGGTTATAAATTCTACATTTTCAGCATTGAAACTCAGCCGACTTCCCAGTGCAGGCAAAACTGTCTTTGAGACGAATCTAATTTTTAAAGCGCGTAGACGAAAGGGCGGATTTCTTTTCTAGTTATTAATTTTAATTCGCTCAATTCCACGAAGAAGAGATAACTTGCCAAATGATTTACACCACAACACACTAAAACAAAATTAGCTATTAACATGACTACTCATATTATCCACAGCGACAGTACTGGCCGCAGCTGAGACTAACTGCAGATTACACATGCATATTGATTTCTCCTACGAATCTCTCTCTCTCTCTCTCTCTCTCTCTCTCTCTCTCTCTCTCTCTCTCTAGTCTCGCCTACATATACGTGTTGATATTCCCCATGTATCTATCTCTGCTACTATCTCTTCTTGAAAGAACTCTCAGTCTCCTACGACTGATAAACGATATCACGGATAATATAACCCTATTTCCACGCCGGTATATATTTCTTTTTTTTTTTTTTTTTTGGTTTAATACAACGGAGTGAGAGAAATTGATATTAGTGGTATTGTTAGTTGTGCTTTATTGTAATCCGCGATGTGAGCTTACGTGAAAAAAAAAAAAAGATATTTTTAATACTATTATGTACTTGTAAAATCCGGGGAATAGAGAAATTGGCTGATAATTGGGAAAAAAGAGAAAAATATAGTTTCTTCTTTTTTCGTGTTCGAAACGAATTGTTTTGGGCCAGTAG
Organism: Ascarosepion bandense; assembly: GCA_037127315.1. Lineage (NCBI taxonomy): Eukaryota > Metazoa > Mollusca > Cephalopoda > Sepiida > Sepiidae > Ascarosepion > Ascarosepion bandense. Next base: position 2,685,123 of record JBBBDQ010001463.1, on the reverse strand, counting down.
AAGCTTGAAAAATGGCCGTAGTCATAACAAAATGTCAGGATTTCCTTGATGAGGTCAGGTAAGGTTAAATCCTCAAACATTATTCCTGGGAACCGATTTTAAAATCGAAAAACAGATGATGTAATTGAAAGAAAAAAGACTGAAAGACATTACGTCATGTGAGCTGTTGATATTTCATTCGTCGAGCCATGGCTACCTGTAAATCGTGTAGGTGGAAAATAATCTCATTGGTTAAAGCTTTGAGTCGCGTAGATCCCCCAAGAGAATTGGGGACAGCTATAAAAATCCGAACTCAGTACGAAAAATGAGTTGGTTGGGTAGTTTTTGAAATTGCAGTCGAAATGTAACGACTGAAGGGAAAGATTTCCCAATCATTTTCGCCTACCATGGAACTCATGGCGGAAGATGTAAAGAAACGTAGAAAGTCTGCCGCCGATCAATTAAAAAAAGTTCAAGTCGAATAATGCGCCCCCGATAAGAACCCCGAAAGAGCTTTATTGTTTTAAAAATTATTTGGAGAATTGAAAGCCCTGATTATTCTTAACGAAAAGTTCGCACTGTTATGAAAAGAATTTTTAAGTTGGAAAGATTTGGAGAGCGATTTTCAGGCGACTAAGACCAAACGATCCCCACACCACCCGCCGCCAGGTCGCACTGTTATTTGGCTGTCTCTGCAAAGTTTGATAAAGGCCGAAAAGACATGTTTTATGTGAAAAATTGACAATCTGATTATTTTTAAAAATTGAAGGCTCTGATTACGTTTAACGAAACTTCGGAAGGACTTATTTTATTTGAAGATTGAAAGCTCTGATATTTTTAAACGAATTTTTCTCTCTCCGTTGTAAACTTGAATTTCGACAATTGCATTTTATGCTTTTGTAATTATTTTTTTTTTATAAAGACTTTCTTTCGTAACTCATCCAGGCGTCTTCGAACTTATTTATTTATTTATTTGTTGCTGTAATTATTTTATTTTAACACGAGTGTACACAAGTGTCCGTTCTGATTGACATGATAGAAATACGGTCACCGGGTTTTCTCAACGTGACTTGTTGAGATCAAAAGAACGCAGCGTGGGCAGTGAGTTTGTTGTTGTAATAGACGTCTTCAGGACCAGCTACTGTGACGAGATTATCATGACCAGTGGCTCGAAAGCGTCGTCATAACTGGTGCCGTTTCGACATCATTATTGTAGCAGGCCTCGAACCATAGGAGCAGCGAATCAATCAACCAACCAACCAGCCGGCAGACGAGTTACATAATTTTTATACTCTCCCTAAAGAAAATGGGTAATGTTTTATTTTATTTAAAAGTGTATATTAATTTATTGCAAGATTTTTTTTATAAGGACACATTTATAGAGCATTTTTTAAACATGTGTTTCATTTTTGGCTAACGAATTAATTTAAAGAATGTCTTCTTTAACCACTGATTCCTTTATTACTTTTTACATTTCTCTTATTTTGTAACCTAAACCATCTCTAACCCGCAACCATGTTGAACAAAATTTCCATCTTTTATCATCTGAGTTTTTAGTTCTTCACAATTACTATTGCAAGATCTAAAATCAAAGTTTCCCTTACTCATTCTATCTATTGATTCTTGGTAAAATACAATATTTTTTCAGGAAAATTACTAGTATTCTCCAAGTTTCTAATTCTTTAACATTTCGCAATTCAATAAATAGACTGGCAACAAATCTGAAAATTAAGGTAGTGCAAAGGTAACAAAATCCATCCTTATCTTCTTTGGCCTTAAGTGTTATCATTAAGAAAACCTTCCTAATGTCTGATAGATATACAAGGACATATTTGTTCATATTGAATAACAATATAATTCCAACATGTTTTCTATTAGGTTTATGCTAGTGTGGTGGAGTCACACTGTCTGTATAACTCCACACACATTAATTTTATATTTAATTTTAAATTCAATTGAGAAAACCAAACAAACTGTTGTAATAACAATAATAAGGTGTATTTCAATAAATATGCAAATCAAAAGTGGATGAAGATTGAATTAATGTTGCAAGCATTGTTTGAGAAAATTAAAATGTTCATTTAAAAAGTTCACAAATGTGAGACAAGGTAAAAATATGAATTGACACATTAACAGTTAACAGATGTAAAAAAATATTTTCACCGAGGTTTTCTAAAAATAATTATTTCAAAACTAATTTAATTCATTTACAAATAAATCCTGAAAGTTTCATTAAAATCCGACAAATATTTGATTTTCAGAAGAATTTCCAAATGAATGTATTTTTCACTGAAAAATGAGTTTGGTAATTTTACATTATCCATAGTAAATTCTGGTAACAATTTGGTTATCTGCTGACAAAAAAAAAAAAAAAAGAAAAAGAATTTTTACCAAAATTTCGAACGTGTTAGAAAGGATTAAAAAATTTAAACAATAATGAATAATTACTTTAATATTTCCTCTTAATAATGACATAAATATTTTGTTTCTTTTTTTATTAAATTTGGTGCCTTTTTTCTTTTCTTTTTTTTTTGTCCTTTTTTCTTATGCTGTTTTTTCCAGCGCATTAGTGGGTTTACATAGATGCTAAATTTATCTTAAATATACTTTCGAAGTCGAAATTTTACACCCCTACTTTGTTTTTTTAAGTTAAGATTGTAGTGAACAAAACAAATTCTAGATTTAAAAAATCAAATCTGACTCATTTTTAGAAACAAACGAATTTTCTCGAATTTACAAACTTTGCTTAACTCACACACAAAACTTACGAAATTTCACACCTCGATGCGAAATGTTTGTCGTCTAATGGAAAGGCCAGAATCACACCTGGGAGTGAATTCCCAAACGAAATAAAAGACGAGCAAAGACAACCGTCACTTCAGCGCAATTAACACGTACCCTTGACAAAACTCAAGTGATTGTTATTATTATTGTCTCTATCTTGCTCTCTCACTTCCTTCTTTATTGTTTACCTCTCACCTCATTCCTGTTCACTATCCACCCTATAGCTACAAGACTTGTGGTGGAGACTTGCCTCGCCGAGGCGAAGGAGGGCGGTTTGTTTGCGCGTGCGTTCGTAGATGTGGTGGAGCCGCGGGGTGGGCTCGTGCGGGGCAGTTTTTCGAATGACACGGCGCATGCGTCATTGGTGAAAGTGAGGCTCTCGAAAAGGAAAAGATTACGAGACGAAAAAGACAGAGAAGAAAGAGCCTACTTCTGCTTCGGAGTCACTTCGTTATTTACGACTCGAGAGGGCTACAAGGGTGGCTGGGAGACAGCATTTTGCTTACGGTGCACAGGAAACGGAGTCCCTGGTGAAGCAGTGTTCCGGGTTCTACGAGTAGCAGCTGGCAGAGTGGTTATTAATTCGTCTACGAACTACACTCTGAGAAGACACAAATACTCACAAGCTATTTCGGCGTCTATTACAATTTCCATTATGGACGGCAAAGTTTTTGATGTCCGGTTGATTCCCGAGTTCAGTGGCGCTGCAACTGATATGCCAATCGTTGAGTGGATCGAAAATGCAGAGTTGGTCTGCGAACTCTGTTCTATGGACAAAGTTCCATTACGCCTCCGAGGCGCTGCTCTTGCCGTATACAGGCAGCTCAGCAAGGAGCAGAAAGCGGATGCGGAGCAAATTAAACGGGCCCTCATGACCGCGTATGCGACAGATGCATTTGATGCATACGATCAATTTGTTACTCGGCAACTTCGCTCGGGAGAAACAGTGGACGAGTTTCTGGCCGAACTACATCGTTTAGCTCGGCTGGTTGAGGGATCGTTGCCCGAACGATGGATGATATGTGCGTTTGTTTCGGGGTTGCCACAATATGTTAGACAGCTTCTTCGTGCCTCGTCCAGAATGGAGACCATGACATTGGAGCAGCTTTTGACTCGAGCACGGGCTATCATGACCGACAACGGAAGCTGTAAGGAATCGGTCGCTGCATCCACTGGCAAAACACATTCGAATACAGAGTCGCTCCCTGATAACTCGCGCAGTGAGACCTTTTTTTGCTACAAGTGTTCTGGACCCAACCACATGGCGAAGGATTGTATGCAGGGACGCCAAGTGAGGTCGGACGGTCGAGTGCGGAAGTCTCACCGTGAAACCCGATGCTTCAGATGCCATAAACTTGGACACACATCATCAAGATGCCAGGGAAACGCCCAAGGGGAGGAGACGTCAGCGCCAGTCTCCTCCCTGAGCAAGTGAGAATCAAGAAATTGCCCACCGTAAAAGTGCTCGTGGATGGGCGAGAGTGCACAGCTCTGGTGGATTCCGGCTGCTCACAGACGCTGGTGAGCAAAGCTGTGTGTCGCCATTGGAGACAGAAGGAAGTAGGAGTGCTGACGGCCGACGGGAAGACTTTGAAGTGCCGGGGGCACGGCAGAATAAAATTGGAAGTTGAACAGTCTCAGCCCGTGGACATTGAGGTCCTGGTCGTGGATGGACAATTGTTGGGTTTTGACCTGTTTATTGGCATCGACGCGATCAAACAGCTAGGAGGTGTTCGCCTGACGGAATCTGGTGAGGCATACTTTGGAGACCTGGATGGATGTGCCGCCATTTCTATCGATGAGCCCGATTTCAGTGTGACATTCGATGAAAGGCAAAGAGCGTGGACTGCAACATGGAAATGGGCAAGTGGTCGCTCGCCCGGCGAGCTGACAAATAACGTGCAAGAGTACACTGTGCCAGACCATGCCCGGGATGCGTACGAGAAAGAACTCTTGCTATGGCAACGTAACGGATGGTTGCTGCCATATCCCGAGGAGGAACTTGGTCCACTAACAGCGGATGCTGACGTGCATGACGAAACCTCAGGTGATAGCCCATCTGAGGACGAACCTTGTGTCGTACCCCTCCGAAGGAGCACCCGCCAGAAGAGACCCGCTCCCGAATGCACTTTTTGTGATGATGAGATCAGTGGGGAGTGTGGTGGAGACTTGCCTCGCCGAGGCGAAGGAGGGCGGTTTGTTTGCGCGTGCGTTCGTAGATGTGGTGGAGCCGCGGGGTGGACTCGTGCGGGACAGTTTTTCGAATGACACGGCGCATGCGTCATTGGTGAAAGTGAGGCTCTCGAAAAGGAAAAGATTACGAGACGAAAAAGACAGAGAAGAAAGAGCCTACTTCTGCTTCGGAGTCACTTCGTTATTTACGACTCGAGAGGGCTACAAGGGTGGCTGGGAGACAGCATTTTGCTTACGGTGCACAGGAAACGGAGTCCCTGGTGAAGCAGTGTTCCGGGTTCTACGAGTAGCAGCTGGCAGAGTGGTTATTAATTCGTCTACGAACTACACTCTGAGAAGACACAAATACTCACAAGACTACGCTTAGTTTTGAATTTAAGAATTTTCATAGAAATTGTTTTAAGGGGAGGCGAAAATTCTTTTTTTTTATGTTCGAATTCACTGGATTTTGTTTTGTTTAGTTTGATAATCTACTTTAATCACGCATGATAAAAACTATCCAGCCAGATTGTAAAAATTTCTTTAAAAATGAACACAGCAGATGTTTAAATACAAAGTTTGTAAAAAATTACAGTTTGGGAAAAATACAAGGATTTTGAAAATGACAAAAATATTTAAGTTCACATACTTCGTGCTTGTAAAAGATTTCTTAGAATTGTTTTTGTTCTTGGCGGTCTAATCACAAGAGAAGTTTCACTAGTTTTCAAAATTCTTTAGTCTCTCTGCAGTTGATCGGTAATTGGTATCTTTGATTTTCTCTTCTTGATGCCTTCTTTGATGTTGACTTGCCTTGCCTCCTTGGTGTCAAAAGGTCTTCTCTTCGCATCTACTGACTTAGCTCTGTTTATTTAGAAAATTACGCTCACAAAGGCCCTCTATTCGGGATGTTACTAGAGCTTGAGATCATGTCTCTCATTGGTCAGTATATACAAAAAATAATTTTCCATAAACTGGAAATGGATCCTTTGCAAATTTTGGCAGGTTTTTAACTGCTGAGACGAAAAAATATAAAAGTATAACAATTTTTACACAAACCGTCTAGCGTTCATAAAAATACACTTTTCTAAGAAAAACCGTATATTAAAAAACAACCTAGACGATTAAACATTTATGCAAGTTTAACATTTTTAAAATACTAAAAATATAATTTTGATAAACCTTGTAGACTACAGGCAATATAATCTTTCACTTATCTTAACAATTTCTTATCTCTATTTGTTGCTTTGTCATTTTCATTTTTTGTTAACAATAAGGTCGCTGTTACATCTATAGAATAGAAACTATGTGTTGAAATTTTATTTGTCCGTTCGTTTGGTCGTTTTTTTCTTTCTCTCCTTTTCTCGCTAGAGCCGTTGGGAAATTGAAATGTCTTTGCGGTACCACATGTCGCGTATCCAGCCTCTGATTGGTTAGCTCCTTCTGCTAGAATCTCAAGGAGCGGGAACACTCAGTTTTTTGATTTTCGTCGAAAATTTTAGCTCCATCAGACCAAAGACGTAAAAAGAAGTCTGAATTTATTTGTGGGTTAAAGAAGCTCGCAAAAGAAGAAAAGAAAGAATTTCCTCCTGACGAGCAGAGAAGAAACAAGATTCAAGATACTACTTCCAGAGGAAGAAAGAGTTAATTTCTCTAAAAAGGATCGCTTCCCCTGTTTGTCATTAACCCACGTGGCGTCAAAAATTTTATTTTGCGTAAAGACACTTCTTCCAGAGGAAGAAAGAAAATTTATTTTAAGAAAAGATACTTCTTCCAGAGGAAGAAAAAAATTTACTTTTCAGAAAAGGGATACAGTTTCCCAGGTCGGCCCACAACCAACAAGGGTTGAAGAGACTTAACAAAAAACATAAAAAAAAAAAACAACAACAACAAAAAACAATTTTTTCCAGACTCGAGACAAGAAACGAACTACGAACACTGTACCTAACAAGGTAAACTGAGAAAGACTTTAATTTTTTTTTCTTCTTGTGGTAACCCAGCCTTTGCTAACGGACCTGTTTTGCAGTCAGCGCACAACTCCTCTCTGTTTTTAATAAAGCTGTAAATTTCCTTTAATTTGAACCCTTGTGTTGTATTGAAATTTTTTTATTTTTTTTATTTTTTATTACCTTCCCCTTTTGTTCACAGCGGAATTTTTTCTTACAACATAAAAAATTTCTGCACTATGATCTGGAATTTGAATGAAATTGGCGATATCCATCTCTCGATCACCACCGAGGCCAGCGCGACCGGCGGTTGCGAAGAATGGGCAATTATTGGCCCCTGCCCGTGAGCACGCGTTCGGGCACCCCATATTAAACCTTGACTTTGTTTCGCATCTTGCTCTAGTGGTAGAGCTGGTAAATACCAATGTGAAATTAGTAAATAATAAACACCTAAGTACATTATTCAATTATTATCAATTTAGTATAGGAGATAAGGAAATTGAGCTCAGAATAGTTTGCAATAGTAGTTTTTTGTCCCAAACCGTAGGATACTACAAAAACCAAGAAAATTATCTAAGAACTCTAGTCATGTTTTTAAATAGCCTCGTCATGTGCAGATTCCCAAAATTGATGTCATGAATAGCCTCCAACTCGTTCAGGAATCATTAAACTATCAACTATATACAACCGTTTTCTCATATGAATGATTGAAAATGGATTTAAGCGAATAAACCCTATGCATCTTGGACAGGACTCTACTTTGTCGGATCTCATAGACTACCGTTACAGAGTCACAAGCAAAGACCTGTACCAGATAAGAAACTACACGATTCACGGTTTGCAAACTCGCAAAGTGTGAAAATCTATCGTGACCAATAAAAAAAAATATTGCAAGTGTGAATTAATTTTCTGATCAATGAAAAGAATGATTTCCAAAAATAAAAAAAAATTAACTTTCAATGATTCGTGTCATGCTTTTTCCCGACCAGAAGGAGTCTGCTTTGAGCTGGTCGCGTGAAGAGACTGGCCTATTTATTGACGTACCCGATCGGCCAGAAGTCAGTCGGGGTCAGAGGGACGAGAGAGAAAGAAGAGCAGAGACTACGCTTCTGAAAATCATCGATGTCACATTTTACACTAATATATTATTAGCCTGTAATGACTCGTGCTGATTGCAACGACTCTTTCGACGGTAGAAGCTAAGTACCTAAAAATACATTTTTCTTTCTATTGAATTTCACTGTAATATTTCAATGTGAAAAATGAACTCTTTCACTTTGTTTTAATCATTTTAGAAACCTTGTTTATATGGAATTCAACTTAATACTTTTGTGCGAAAACGAATTTTTGGAAATGTACTTAGTGTCTGATATTTTAATATGAACATTGTCTCTATTAATTTTATAAACTTTTTTGTGTATCTTGAAATAAGCTGCTGACAATTACAACTGTGTAAATTTGGAAATAAATTCCTTATTTTCTGTTATTAAAATATACACACGTGTTTCCTCGCTATTATACACTACAGCTCCCTTTCTTCACTCTCCTCTCTCCAAAAAAATCTTTTTTTTAAACTCGTGATATTTGAAACGATTTCCCTTTTACACCGGTGTTCAATACCAGCTGCTCTCTCCATAGAAGCTTGGCGCTTCACTATCTTTATAATGATACACTTGCAAATGTATATATAGGCTTAAGCAAGCACACACGCACTCATGCATGTATGCACGCACACACACACACACACACACACACGCGCGCGCACAAACAAAAAAAACAAACGTAATGGTATTTTTAAAAATAATTATTAAAATAAAAGATATGCTTTGTGGTGCAATGGATATCGGCTCGGAATGAGAAATAAGAGAGCCAAGTTCGAATTCCATTTGAATTCTTTGCATGCATTTAAGCGCAAATACTCTTAGGAAAGGTATGAATCCATCTCTTCTTCCAGCTATTTGTTGAATAGCAGGACATATTGAGTTCTATTGTAATGAACAAAACAAGATCTAGATTTAAAATTCAAATGCTAAGCACTGACTCACTGATTTTGTTAGATTAAAGAAAGACTCGAATTACAAACTTTGCTTAGCACACACGCAAAAGCGAATCCAAAAACAAAACTCGTGAAATTTCAAAACCTTGATGCGAAATGTTTTTCAGTCAATAGAAAACTAGGTAACAAAATTCAAATAATCTTCAATTATCAGAAACAACTTATTTTATGGACCCTTTTCGCGAGTCGACGCGAAGTTTGTTTGTCGTCCAACGGAAAGGCCAGAATCACATCCGGGAGTGAATTCCCAAATGACCTTTTCGAACTCTTGATAACTCTGTAGGGGCGTCGTACTGCAAGATTAATTTGGAACAACTTCTCTGTAGAATTTACCTGGCACAAGGCCACTTCCAAAAAGGATATTCTACCCAAATCCTTACAAACCCACCATTATTTTTATAAGCATTGAAAATCCATGATTAAACAAGTAATGAGAAGGTGAAATGAAGCTGACAAAACATTAATTTGTAACGATATAGTGTATTAACAAATATTTAACAAGAATATATAGTATACATAGATGTTGAATAATATGTGAAATTGGTTGTTTGAAATTGTCTCTCATTGTTTGCGTGAGAATTACTGTTACGGTTTTTAGCATAAGTTTGAATGTTCATTATTGTTGAAGGATTCGCACGGTGTTAAGAAGATTATGTATGAAAATGCTGCTGAGAGGAATTGTTCAGGTATGAAAGTTCATCAATAATGTTCATGGTGTTAGTTGTACAAAAGATAGAATTTGTATAGCAGTGTGAGTTGGACGTTTAGTCTTATAGAGATTTGACATGGTGTGTACCTGTTGAATGTCTGCTCCAACTGTAATTTGTGTACATGTTAGTTAAACAAATAAATGGCTACTAATTGCGTCCTGCAATTAGTGCGGGTGTGTGAGAGAATTAGATGAGATTGAGGAACGCGACCCTGCGATAGTATGGTGCTATCGCGGGCAGCTGAAATTGTCAACTGCTTTGCTTGGTATTTGAACTGGAACTGTTGTGTCTAGCACGTGTGTCCCTGCTTTTTATACATCCCGGGTAAACGCGGGAAAGCATAAGGATATCACGTGATGATCGCGTGTGTGTATGTACATGTGTGAATGCGGTTGTGGATGAAGTGTATGAAAATATACGTGATTCCACAACTTCTTAATATTATTTCTTATTGAATATTAACTCCTACCAATTCATGTTATTATTTTCTATTAATAAATTTCTATTTAAACCTACAAAAGGTATACTTTTATTCTTCCACAAATCCATCTGCTGATAATCTGATAATTCTGGATAAAAGTTGTAGAAAGTTTGGTTATGTTTCACACAAGGCCAATTCAAAAAACATTAACCATCTCCCTACTTTCACACTATAGCCTTGGTTGGCAACCAATCTACCGCAGAAAGAATTAGTAACCTTCTGCCTAGTCCCTCATGGATCGAAACAAACATGAATATGATCGCCCAATCGTGTATCACGTATGACTATTAATAACAGACTGACTGAAAGAAAATCGCAAATATTTTCGCTTCGGCTGGAAAAATGTAACTCTTCTTATTTGAATATTATTTTCAGTTCACGATATACATCATTGTTATATGCACACGTACAAAGAAAATATACTTACGAAAAAGTAAAAATTAAGGTAAATTTTGGTTTTAGGTCCCGAAGGCTTTTATCCCTTCAAATTTTTCCAAAATATCTTTATTTCCGTGCAAATGTATATGCTGAACTCCAATCAACAATTAGATATTTTAGAAACCTACCTTTTTTGATGTTAATGACCAGAAAAAAAAATCGAACTTCTCGCTCTTTTTGTCACCCACAACCGGCATTTTGATATGTTATTCACTGCAGAATGACCTTAGGTGTAGGAAGCTAATTTCGGCCTTTTACTTCCTTTACTATAAATTACTACGCTATTTTTTTTTTTTTTGGTACTTAATTTCAGAAGAAAGTTGCGTGTACTTAATTTAAGAAGAAAGTTAACTTTCAAATATATTAAAATAAGTGATAAGTGTAGTTTAATTAACCTTCAAATATATTGCGTGTATTGGTAAATTTTTGATTTAGAACCCTAAGGCCTTTATCCCTTCAATTTTTTCCAAAACATCCTTATTTCCGTGCAAATGTATATGCTGAACTCCAATCAACAAATAGATATTGAAGAAACCTACCTTTTTTAATATTATCGACCAGAAAAACATCGAACTTCTCGCTCTTTATCTCACCCACAACCATCATTTTAAAATGTTATTCGCTGCAGAATGACTTTAGGCGTTGGAAGCTATTTACTTCCTTTGAGAAATTACTACTCAATTTGTTTTGTTTCGGAACTCAATTTCCACAGAAAGTTGCGTGTATTTGCGTGTTTTTTTTTCTCTCTCTTTTTTTTTGGGTGAGGGCATAGAATTATTTTAAGAAAGTTAACGTTCAAATATAAATTTTTTAAAGAAAGTTAACTTTCAAATCAAATGTATGAAAATAAGTGTAGTTTAATTAACCTTCAAATACATTGTGTGTATTTGCGTGTTTTTTCCCCTTTTTTTTTAATTTCAGAAGAAATTTAACCTTCAAATATATGAAAATATATTCGTGTGTTTTTTTTTCCTTTTTTTTTTGGTACTTATGTATTTGCGTGTTTTTTTGCTTTTTTTTGTTGGTAATTAATTTAAGAAACTTGCGTGTACTTAATTTCAAAAGTAAGTTAACTTTCAAATATATGAAAATAAGTGATAATTGTAGTTTTACTTAATTTTTTCCGACGAAAGTTAACTTTCAAATATATGAAGATATAGATTTTGTTTTAAGAAAGTTAACTTTCAAATATATGAAAATAAGTGATAAGTGTAGTTTAATTAACCTTCAAATATATTGCGTGTATTTTTTCCCCCTTTTTTTTGGGGGGGGGTACTTAATTTCAGAAGAAATTTAACTTTTAAATATATGAAAATAAGTCTTAATTGTAGTTTTACTTAATTTTTTCAGACGAAAGTTAACTATAAATATAAAATTTTTTTTAAGAAAGTTAACTTTAAGGTTAAGTAAAACTACACTATCACTTATTTTCATGTATTTGAAAGTTAAATTTCTTCTGAAATTAAGTACCAAAAAAAAAAAAAAAGAAAAAACAAAAACAACAAAAAAACACGCAAATGCACGGGTAAGTTTTTGATTTAGCACCCAAAGGCCTTTATCCCTTCAAATTTTGCGTGATTTTTTTCCTTTTTTTTTTTTTTTTTTTTGTTGGTAATTAATTTAAGAAAGTTGCGTGTACTTAATTTGAGAAGTTAACTTTCAAATATGTGAAAATAAGTGATAATTGTAGTTTTACTTAATTTTTTTCCGACGAAAGTTAACTTTCAAATATATGAAAATAAGTGATAAGCGTAGTTTAATTAACCTTCAAATATATGTCCCCCCCCAAAAAAAAAATATAAAGGAAAAAAAATACACGCAATATATTTGAAGGTTAATTAAACGTCACTTATCACTTATTTTCATATATTTGAAAGTTTACTTTCTTAAAAAAAATTCTATATTTTCAAATATGTGAAAGTTAACTTTCGTCGGAAAAAATTAAGTAAAACTACAATTATCACTCATTTTCATATATTTGAAAGTTTTTCTTCTCAAATTAAGTATACACACCTTTCTTAAATTTATTACCAAAAAAAAAAAACAAAAAAAAAACACGTAAATATATTTTCATATATTTGAAGGCTAAGTAAAACTACAGTTATCACTTATTTTCATATATTTGAAAGTTAAATTAACCTTCAAATATATAAGTACCGAAAAAAAAAAAAAAAGGAAAAAATACACGCAATATATTTGAAGGTTAATTAAACTACACTTATCACTTATCATACATTTGAAAGTTAACTTTCTTTAAAAGAATTCTATATATTCATATATCTGAAAGCTAACTTTCGTCGGAAAAAAATTAAGTAAAACTACAATAATTATCACTTATTTTCATATATTTGAAAGTTAATTTTCTTCTCAAATTAAGTATACAGACCTTTCTTAAATGTATTACCAACAAAAAAAAAGAAAAGAAAAAAAAACATGCAAATACACGCAACTTTCTCCTGAAATTTAGTACCGAAAAAATAAATCGCGTAGTAATTTCTTCATAGACTTTTCATTAAAGGAAGTAAATAGCCCGAAATTAGCTTCCTACGCCTAAAGTGATTCTGCAGCTAATGTCTTCTGATTGAGATGGTTGTGGGTGACAAAAAGAGCGAGAAGTTCGATTTTTTCTGGTCGTTAACATAAAAAAAGGTAGGTTTCTTCAATATGTAATTGTTGATTGGAGTTCGGCATATAAATTTGTACGGAAATAAGACTATTTTGAAAACATCTGAAGGGATAAAAGCCTTCGGGACCTAAAACCAAAATTTACCAAAATTAATAATAATAGTAACAGATTTTCATTCCAACAATGCTCCAAGAATAATTTGCCCTTATCTATGGAGTGGATAATTTTTGCCCTTTTAATTATGGTAGAAATAAATACTCTCGATTCAGCAGCAAATTGTTTACTTAGTTACCACAAATATTTTACAAACAATTAAATTAATCCCATAAGATCTTATATAATAAATGTAAACAAACCAGAAATAATATCTGAATTATAATATTTTAAAATAAATTGACTTATATGACAATTTTGTTATCGTTTAACCTTTCACCCCAAATCCTGGAAAACTACGCCATTATAAGTTTCATTCGTGTTCTGTTCACTCCCCTTTTAAACCATGGCTCGTTTAATTCCAAAGGTGAGATTTATTAATTATCATGAACTTATTGCATTATATTGCTCTTTGGGAATATCGAATAATTATTTCTTTTATTTTTATTTTTTTTACACATTTTAAACGCAGATGAATGGTTTAATTAATTAATTTTTTTGTTCAGATAAATGAATGAAAAATGTATTATTGAAACAGTAAATAGTAAATAATTGTACGAAGTTTTTCCTGTTTTTTTTCTTTTATTGAACTAATTTTTTTCAGACTTTCTGTTTTCCCACTTTAAGAAGTCAATTAACTGAGGAGTTAAGCTTCTTCTTACCTCTATTGGTTAATTTCTTTCATTTATCCTAATAAAATATTCATTTTTTGTGTGTGTTTTCGTTTTTCTGTCGTTTTCAAAACACCTACTTTCGTTATCTTTCCATAAACTGAAATTTTCATCCTGACTGAAAATTATTCCTGTCGTTCAAGTTTTCAAAATAGCATTCTTTGAAAGTTTCAATGAATAGTATTTTAAAAAATTTGCTTGTATTTATTTATTTTACTTATTGTTTTAAATTAAATTTGAATTAAACAATTAGATCGATAGCCCCAAATTAGATATTATGCGTGACAACAACGACCTTTGACAAGAATACGACACCCAGAACATGTCTTTTCCATGGTTTATCAAAATTTGAACTAAAAATGATTACAACACAGATTTATATCATTAAGGAGCGCTTCGCTGTTATTTATAAAATTAATTATTCTAATGCTTTTTTCCCTATTTTTAATAAATGTAGCTTTAAATATTTTTTGTTGATATTTATAGGCAGACGCTATCAGTAGGTACATGTCCCATATATTGACATGGCTACACAAACACGTGTGATTTTCTTTTGCTTTTTTGCTTTGTTACTTTTTAACTAAAAAGTTTTAGTTACTAAGTACTTGAAGGTAGTCAACAGATCGGTTACATTTAATTTAATTCATACATTAGAATCTAATGCCTTTTTTTAAAAGCATAATGATCATAATGATAGATGCTTTTTTAGTTTTAAAAAAGGAATTGTAATTTTTTTAAAGTGAACTCAACTGTTTGGAAGAATAAAATACCAATTACTAAAATATTCGGTGTATATCGGTAACTTCACTTCGTAAAATGATAAAACTTCAAAAGATGTAGTGTGTTACTGTAACGTGTTGTTTTTTCTGTGATACTTACAGAAAAAAACCTCCCTCGGCAGATGATAATGTAACAAGAAATGTACAAAAAAATAAAAATCCTTTTACAGTGTAGCTTATTTATCTTTCCCTAACGAATTTTAAATCATTAAATGTATCGCATTTTACTTTCTTGGTACCATCATCGCCTTGTAACACTAAAAAAAACAAAATGTACACAACAAAACTAAGTGCATTCGTACCACCGAACAAGGGAAACAAACTTCTTAATCCGACCAGTTTCATAATTCACACGGATATAAATTTTTAGTCGGTACAGGGTCCGAAATTTATTATTTACCCTGCCCCCAACAGGACACCAGAAAAATAAAACTCCAAGCCGCGAAAGGTACAAAAATTGACACGAAAAATCAGATCGGGTTCACCACTTTATTGCGGGACTGGCCTCATTTTGTTGCGAAGTGTGAACATATATATATATATATATATATATTTTTTTTTTTTTAATTTATAGGTCGCCTGGAACATTTGTCACGCAAAAAATATTTGGTGGACTCGATCTGAGTTTGAATAAAAATATGGAATTTAAAATTAAACGATAATTAATTTTTTTGTGCGTGTTCGCGAGTGAAATAAGAAGCATGTGTGATACACAGGCACCTACACAAACATTCAAACTAAATTTAAATTGATTCATTAGATAATGTTTGTTTTTTAATCGGTAAAAAAAAATCAGCCATATTGGCGAATCTGTGTAAAAAAAAAAACACAAACACGATTCTTTTTATGAAAAATCTTTCAAGAATAATCTTGTTCTTGTTAACTTGTTTAGAAAGTTTTTTCTAGGGGTCAACGGCGAGATGGATTTACAAATTTACACATTTTCCTCTTAATAACAAAGCATTTTTTTTTTTTTTTTGGTTTAATTAATTTTGGGAATTTTTTCATCTTGGTTTTTATAGCAAATTGTTGGAGTTACCTTTGTAAACTTATCTGAGCGTCAAATCCGAAATCTGTAGGGTTTGATACATTCACCCCCCCCCCACACACACACATGGTCATTCAGCGTTCACGTGACAACCTTAGTTCCCGCGTAAACGCATGCCAATAAAAGCGGGGAACGTCACGTGTTACGCTAGCAGACGTTTCCCTAACTCACACATACACACGCGCACTAATTGCGGGTAGCAATTAGTGGCGCAAATTTTTATTTCTCACCAGCATGCACATACAACACTAAAAAACTCCAATTGAAAACATACATTAACACTATGCACATTAACTTTCATTCAAACTGGACTTTACATAAAATAACTTTCTACCGAACATTTTACGTTTCTGTCCAGACGAAAGGGAAAGAACTTTTCTTTCCTTACTTTTATGCATGCTGTCAACCCTATGTAACCTTTGTTAATATATTGTTTTTCAGGTTACTTTCGCCTTTCCGTGTTTCCTGATTTCCTGCATTATTTCATGCCTCTAGTTACACAGAGTCGACTCGTAAATATAAATTAGTAATGGACACTAATTCCTCTACACCTCCACCAAATCGCGAAAATTCACGATACCTAAATTAATTTTGATAAATAAGGTTTTTTAAAGCTTTAATTTTAGTTTTAATTGAAAGCTAAAAGCTTAAATTTAATTTCCCGTAAGCAAAATAATTCCAAACAGAAATTGTATGGATTGAAATCTCTAAAAATTTTTCAACTTTTTTATATTTTTTGAGCTATCGACACATTAAACAAAAAAAGTTAATTCTCGGTTTTAAAAATTTTGCAAAAATAAAATATACATCTGTGACACGTCATTTTTGGAAAATTAAATTTAAAGTTAAATTAATCTGATTTACACAATTATTATTTATGGCACAAAATTTAAAATAAAACTACTTCTTAAACTCAGTGTGTTGATCTTTCGCCTTCCCCCTCCCCAACCTGTGTATTTGACATATGATGACAGCCATACAGAAGTGACATAATTGTACAGATTTTTTTTCCTGTAAGGGGAAGAAACCTTGAAACACATGACCTTTTAATGTACATATAGAAATTACCATACAAAAAAAAAAAAAATACGAAGGCACAACAATTTTTGTCTTAAAAGTTTCAATTTTCGATTAGTAAATATAGTTTTCATTTAATGAATTAATAATTTAACGCCAACAAATCTTGGCAGTATTTTAAAAATATTTTTGAAACTATAATAAAAAAAAATGAGTATAATTCTTTTAAAATTTCATTATTAATCAAAAACATTTTTCTTCAGACTTATTTTTCTTCATGTCCTTATTATATATTATTTATTAAAGCTTATCAAATTAGATAATGTCACAGTTTTATTGCATTTTTTATTTTACTACTGGGAGCAGATTTTCGGAAATAATGTTTCCAAAAAATAATAGATGATTTGCATTCCCCAATGAGTCCTGCATTTAACTAATAAAGCCAATTTTTCAATAAAATTTAATTTCTTAAAATTTCATGAATTTACATTGGTAGCAGATGTAAAAAAAAAATTTACAATAATTTTTAAAAAAATAATTTGAGTCAATTGTGACTGAGTCCTGAAAGTTCTATAAAAATCTGACAATTATTTGATTTTTGCAAGAATTTTCAACTTAATGTATTTTTTTTACTGCAAAATACTGAGTTATGTAATATTACATTATTCATAGTAAACTCTGGTAACAATTTAGTTACCTGCGTGATTTTTTTTTTTTTGTTATCCAAAATTTCAAATGTGTTTAGAAAAGATTAAAAAAATTTAAAAAATAATGAAAAATTACTTTGAACTTTCCTTTTAATAATAACATGAACATTTTGACGGAAAAAAAAACTTTGTTTTTATTAAGTTTGAAGCCTTTTTCTTCATGCTATGCTGTTTTTTATTTTTTGTTGTTGTTTTTTTATTCTTCCAGCAAATTGGTGTAGGTATCTAAAAATTTAACAGTTACAAGCAAGCTCATTGTCCCTATAACTGCATGATTCTATCTAATAATCTAAACCATGATTACTTATTTCATTTTAACTTTTCGGTCAAGTCAAAACATGCGTTGGTCATAAAAGCAAAAAAAAAAATTTAAGTCGGTATAAAAAAAAACTAATCTCAACATGACTTTAGATTGGCAACTATAAACTGTACCTTTGAAAGCAGTTACTCTCCAGACTGTAAAGATATTGCTGGCTTATTATAGATGTTGGGATTCTTCACCAATACAGGAAAACCAAAACAGTTGTGGCAAGTAATTTTTCATTTCATATATTTTTTTTATTTTACTTTTTTTTTCAAATTATGTTGGCATAATGATACAACATAATTACTCAGTGGGTGAAAGCTATTTACTGCAAAATAAGATATCTTTTGAGACATTTTATAATTTTGGTCTTAATTCATGCTACTGGTATAAATAATCATGTAAATTTTTGTTGCTAGAATATAGTATCAAAGAAAAACTGATTTTGACTAATATTTCTCATCAAGTATCTACCAGTGTAGAAAAGCACAACAGATCTGATGAACATGAAATTATTACACAAAAAAAGTTACCAGCTGATAAAAAGATCCCAAAAAGTACAAATTTTGATAATATTTCCAAAAAAAAAAAATCTGACTAGAATTAGTTTTTTACAATTTGCTAAGGTCAGACCAGAAGAATGTATCCTTGCAGGTGGTGCTGCAACACACTGTGTTTGCACAAGATATCAAAATATGAATCTGATGATTGTGGGGGATCATCTTAGTACACTGAAAATGAACAATATCATTTAACAGATTATCACCAAAGCATAGCTGCTGTTACATGCAATGAAGCAATATGTAACAGCTACTTTGGTGACTGATCAACTTGTAGCGATATGATGGAGGATTTTGTTATATTATATATATATAAAGAAATTGTAAATAAAAATTTAATTGACGATTTTTATCTACAAACAGTAACAAACTGATAGAACTGCCCTGCAAACTGTATCACAATCTACAGAAGAATTTATTGAAACTTTTGTGTAGGCCTTGAAAAAAAAGATGATTTTATTGCCAAAGAACAATTAAAATTCTGTTCTAATAAAAGTTTTTTGGTGGGTGGTGAACTCATAGTTAGTGCAGATTTTGTTGGGAAGTTTTAATTTATTTCGCAGGATGCTGCACAAGGTTTCCACTGGAATAATTTTAAGCCACATTACATCTATTTATCTGTTATTACAGAAATGACATGAGCTGGATCATATTGATATTGTAATTATATCAGATTGTCTCAAGCATGACATAGTAGTTGTTAATTTGTTTAAAAAACATAGGAGTACTGAAAATAATATTAATTCTAAAATGAAAAATTAAATCTGTTCATCTGATGTGTCACTTCACATTATAAAACTGTTATCAATTTGTGCAACCATAAAGCTGACTTTGGCATTGATGCAGTGTGGCACTTTTTTGCTACATCTCATGGGAAAGAACCATGTGATGGGTTAGGTGGCACTATTAAGAGATTAGCAGCAAAAGCATGTATGCAGCAGCCCAAAAACAAACAAATGACACACAAAGTCAGTTTGATTATGTAAAAGAAAAATTTCAAGCATAAATATTTTGTATTCCTGAAATGAAAGAAATAGTTAAAATTATAAAACAGGACAATATAATACTTGAAAACATTAAGAGATTTGTTACAGCAATCTATGATAGAAATTAGTGGTTAGGGTGTGCACTCAAAAAATGTCCTGATAGTGAAGAGGTAAAAGTGACATTTTAACAACTGAAGTGCTTTTCTCTCATCTTTATGTTGTCTCTTATGTTAAATTATTCTGATATTCTTAGTTTAGTTGATTCAATAACTGACACTGGAAGAACTTACAAACTTTTGAAAAATAAGATTGAAAATGCTTCAAATATTTCAGGAAAGAGAATTTCTAGAAGTAACCTTAAATAAAGATACAATCAAGGTTGGTATTCACAAAATATTTGAGTGAAAAAAATAAGTAGTTTGCATATCCAAGTTTTTATTTTCTATTTAAAGCAGAAAAATAAGTTTGTTTATTCATCTATTTGTAAATGTTAAGAATTTCTTTTAGAATATTCATTTCACTATCACTTTTCAGTTCAAAACTTAATGTTTTAAATCTAAAAAATATCCCCGAAAATTTGATTGTTTTGTGCAATAACAAATGTAAAAAAAAAATAACCCTTGACATCATTTGTTGCATATTTTTATATTATCTTATGTTATCTTAACATAAATTTATGACACTAGGCACCTCGATGTGGTTCAATGGTTAGCAAGTTTGTCTTGCTAAATCAACTGCAACTGCATAGTGAGTTCAATCCTCACTGGGTGCCCCATACTTTTGGCCTTGTGCTACATCTAAGCTACACTTAGAAAATCACCATAAATTCATGACACATTTTAGAATAATTATTGTCATTATGTCACTTTTTCATATAAAATCTATTTGTTGTAAAATAAAAATGCAAACAAAACCAAAAATTAGGTTTATTTTCCATCAAATTTGTCGGCATTCAAAGAGCTTTCTATGATATACAACTTCTTCATATTGGGAGATATGAAAATGTTAGCATATAGTTGCAAATAGCAAAATCTGTCATTTTGAATTTGGCCTAATTCAGTAAAATCCTTGTATAGTTAAAGGTCCATCACAAAATTTTCTGCATATCTTGCCATAAAGTAGACAAATTTCTTGTTAAATTTAAAAAAAAACAAAAAACAATTAGATACATTTTTGAGAAATTAAAGGTCAGTTTAAGGTCAAGTTCAGAATATATTATTCAACCTTTAAATAAAAAATAAATACATTATCTTTTTAGATCCATGCAAGTACCATGTAACTGATATCAATATCTGTCTACAATTCACTTCCTGTGTAAATTTACAATTTCTTTCTCTTAGTCATCTTCATTGGCTCTCAATACTTTCTTATTTTCCCCTTTACTATCTATTTCCTCTGTATCTTTTCCTTTTTTTGATTTCTCGTCTTATTTACTCATCTTTTCTACTCTTTCTTTTCCCCCCTCTTTTTTAATATCTTTTTACCTTGTACAAAAAGATTTCCCAAAATAAAAGGAAGTGGTGTTTTTCTAAATTTTTTCAATGAAACGTTTATTAGATCATTATTAACTACCTGATGAGACATTGTTCTTTCAATGCCAAAACAAAATGTACAATTCTGTAGTAGTTTGTACATGTTCTAAAGTAATAATTAATTTTATATATATATATATATATATATATATATATATATAACAGCATCAGATTAGTATAAAGTTGCAAGTCAGTAGGATTGTTTCATACTTGATTAGTAGAGGTCATCTCTCCAATGCTTAGCATAATGCATTCTGGTATTTGTATATAGATCTACATGTTACCATAATGACAGTTACTGAAAAGTTAATGCCAATTTTACAGATATGTTGAGTATATAGGTCGCACCCCTATTATTTTTATTTTTTATTTTTTTTTTAAATTTTGATAAAAATGGTGTGATTTAACTGCGAGTATGTACCTTATATGAAATTATCTGATAAAACTCAACTATTAATCTCAGTGACATAAAATTTGCTACCTCCACTCAGTCAGTCAGTTAAGTGCCATACGTGATATATGCTTGGGCAATCATGTCTTGAAAGAGACATGACTGACTGGGCAGAAGATTATCCCACAGTAGGTTGCCATTGCTTTCTGCGGTAGACTGGTTGCCGACCAAGGCTATAGAACCCAATCTGTACTGCTATTTAACCCATAACTGGAAGGAAGAGACGGATTAATACCTTTCCCAAGTGTATTTGCGCATATGTGAATACGATGGATTCAACTGGAATTCGAACTTGGCTCCCTGGTTTCTCATTCCGAGCCGATATCCACTGTACCACAATGCACATCCCTACTTTGCTGAAAAAAGAGCAATGCTCCAAATTTGATAAAAACAGTTTTATTATCAAAATCTTTTATTATTATAAGGGAAGATCAAAGTATTTTTATTTTATTAAATTTTTTAATACTTTTTAGCAGGTTTGAGGTATTAGTTAAAAACTTGGATTAAATCTTGGTTAAGTATAAGAATTTTAGCAATTTTTTTTTTTTTGTGGTGAAAAAATACATTGATTTGGAAATTTTTGCAAAAATCAATTTATCAGATTTTAGTTAAATTTTCAGGACTTATTCACAAATTAATGAAATCTTGGAAAAGTAAATTTGCAAACATTTTGAAACTTACTCAAAATTGTGTGCCATTATCAGACACTATAATATTTGGAACTTTAAATCACGGAAGTAGTTCATGAAGAAACTTACAATGGAAGTAGGTCTTCTACACTTGAATATTTCAGGCCATTTTGAAAAAAATCTGTTAACAATCAATTTTTCACAACATTCAAATGTGTAATCAACATGCAACCTAAATCAAGGCTTATCAGTATTAGACCAGGATTGATAATTTATAGGTGGTAATTTTGCCACTAGAACACAACCTCTGCATAATCTAACCAAATTTTGAATATTCTGGTCCATTTTAGATAAATATAATCTAACTTATAATGGATTTAATTCTTGAAATGTCTAACATGAAACTGCTTTAAAACTTCTTTTTGCAAGGAAACAAGAATTACTATTTCAGTACTTACTTCACAAATCGAAAAAATACTTATTTCCACTAACACCTGATTTATCCTTTTATCCATCTGACTTTCATGTCGTTCATCATTTTTAAAATGTAGTCATCCTTAGATTGTATTTTAATTTTGTCCAATGTTACAGGTAGTTGCCTCATTATGTTACACAAAATATTTTTATCTCATTTGCAGAAATTAAAGAAACAATCACTGTCTCTGAAAAGATTACTTAAATATTTGGATTAATCGTTAATCAAACCATCTGCATATCCCAAATTCATTGATAGTAAATACCCCACCTTAAAATCAAACTTAGTAAAATGGTTCCCCAACATTACAACATGTTGATAGTGTGTTGGGATACCTTTTTAAGGACCAAAAATAGTCAATAATGAGCAGAATAAATTTCCTATTGTATGTCATTTGGTAAATTTTTTTTTTCACCACAAAAATGATAGCTAGTGTTTCTTTTCTGATTTTTAACAGCTTTTTATATTTTGTGTCCACTTCAATTTGTAAGTATGCCTCTAATAGGTCAAGTCTTTGAAAAAGATTTCCACCATTTAATTTTATTTCTTAGGATAGTTATATAACTCAGACATTCAGTTAACCCTATAGAAAAATTTGCACATACATGGGATTTTATTTTTATTTTTCAAGTACACTTGGCAAGATAACTCCTAGAGTTTCTGATCTGTTCAGTTCTTTTGGGTTACACAATTATGAAAAGCACACTACATTCAGGTTGAAAAAACAGGAACTACATTTTTCTTTAATTGAAAAATTGTCTTTACCTTGGTACATTTTCAATTAAAGAAAAATTTAGTTCCTGTTTTCCTACAGTTATTTCCAAAGGAAGATGTAGGAAAACTCTTTTTTTGTAAAATGTAATTACAATATCTTTCACACTCTGATGGAGACAATTTCTTTAAAAGTAAACCTACTGTTTTTCATCTAGATGGCACTGGCAATCTCATTTGAAAATTCCTTTGTACCTTCTGTAATATGACAAAAATTTGACATCTTCAGGGTTATAAACAATTTGCCCATTGAGTTTGTGATTCTATCAGGTGTGACTGAAACTGTACTACTAGTTTAATATTGCTTCAAACATCCTTGTCAGATGTTTTGATATTAGTAGTATTTGTTGTAGTTGTTGTGGCAGCAACTATTTTACCACAATTTCTAACTTCCCCATGTTGTGAGTCTTTCTCATGCTTGGTTAATGTGAGTTCAAAATTCCTTACAATGTTAGAATTGCTATTTTTTCAACCACAAGTTCCAAATCCTCATTGCCACTGTTATGTTTCTATAATAAAGAATTTTCAGTACTGTGGTTACATCATCTCTCCATCCAGTGATGTCAGTCTATATTGACTACATTTTTTGCCAGTGACACATTTAGAAAACCTTGAGCTTATATTCAAAGATCTATATTGATTGAAAGATGGTGCTCATATTGTGTTTGTAAATCTAAGTGGCATACAGTAAGCTTTCAATCGAAATAAACATCAGAAGTTTCAGATGTCAAACCTGTCTGAAGTTCTTTTTCTTGTGTGTGATTGACTTGGTTATCAACAGCATAGGCTGAAATCTATTTCATAAACAAAACTCATCAGTTGAGCTGCTCACTGACGATGGTACCATGTTTTGCATTAATGTTTAATAAGTTTTTGGATGAGTGCGGCATCCAACTTTGATTTTGTAATGCACATTTTATTGCCAGAAATGATTTCATAGGAGGATGGAAAGAATATCCAGCAAAAAAAAAAATGTTCCATCATTGTTTAACATTAATTTTTTTAAACAAATACAGGTTTTACATTATTTATATTGTTTGGACTGTTGTCGTCATCTTTATTACCATATTCATATTCACAATGTTTTGATGGTTGTATGCTGTAGCCTTCTTCAGGTGGTTGGCACCGAAACTTGCTGTCAATTCAAGGAGATTTATCTGGTCATAGAAAAAGCAGGACTTGCCTTGGTTCGAGAATGAATCCAGTGCAACCGTTGGAAGAAACAAAAAAATTACAGTACAATACCTCCCAGAGCCTCAAGACCTTCAACAAAATCACTGATAAAGACTGAAAAAGGATCCAGCACAAGTTGGAGAAATCCTTCAGACAAGAATTTGATGCAGTCAAGGTTTGCCAAGTACAAAAATTGAATAGACTAAAAAATCTGAAGGTGACGCACAAGGTCCATCAACCCCTTATGAAGGCAGTTATCAACATTAGTCAACATCAGCTGAGTGCTTCTGAAGGATAATTGCTGAACAAAGGTCTCAACTTTGCAACAACCATCAAGCGGATACCATACTTAGGCATCATTGCTCGAATTGAGAATATAGCCTTGAACATTTATCAGGCTCAGGTGAATGAACTAAGATGGAAGATGAGACACACTGAAAAAAGCCAAGCTGCCCAAATCAAACATCCCAAAAGAGGAGTGACTGGCAATCAAGACCCTACAAACGAATGACAATATCATACTACTAGCAGCTGACAAAAGCAATGCAACTGTAGTAATAGACAAAACAGAATACACCAAGAAACTGGAAGACCTCATTAGAAGTGGTAGCTATAGCAAAGTAAAGTATGATCCAGTCTTAAAAACAGAATGACAACTGTCACAGATTCTAATCAAGAACAAGGATTACTTACAACCTAAGACATACGGGCAATTGTTTCAACGTTACAGCATGCTACCTCACATGTATGGTCTTCCCATGATTCACAAAGACAGTATTCTGCTCAAGCCAATTATTGCCAAGGCTGTGTGTGCTACCCTCTGAGTTACTTCTTATGGATGTAATTGGCTCATTGATAGGAAAGTCACCATTATATGTCGGAAACTCTGCTCACTTTGTGGGACTAATCAAAAATGCTCCCATCCAATACAACCAGATGGTGAGCCTGTTCACCAAGGTAGCCACAGTAGAGGCACTATCGGTAGTCAGAGACAGACTAGCCTCGGACTCCTCACTAGGAGAATGTAACAGTATACCAACAGACAACCTGATGAAGATGCTTTCTGCACACAAACAGCACACTTTGGAATGGAGTCAGGCATATATCAATAGGATGAAGGCTTAGCAATGGACTTGTCATTATTACTATCATTGGCTAACATATACATGGAATACTTTGAAAAGAATCTATTAAAATCTATATCACTAAAGTCAACACTATGGCTGAGATACCTAGATGACACATTCATACCTTAGTCACACCAAAATGAGGTCCAGTTACTAATGGGCCATGTAAACTCAATAAGATTATTGATAGTTTACAAAGGAGACAGAAAACAACAAAATAGTATTCTTGGATGTATTAATAATTTGATCAAAGAATGGGTTCAATATATCTATATATTGCAAGCCAACAATCACCAGACAAAACCTCTTCAACTCTTACCATCCATACAATGTAAAGAAAGGGATTGTCTACTGCTTACAACAACAAGTGAAAGTCATAAGCAGTGATCAAGAGACATATGAACAAGAAAAGGTCAGTATAAGCAGTACCCTACAATGTAACAACTACCTGGGTACATAACAGCTCCAACAAACGTGGAGGGAAGGGTGTATGAAGATAACAACCCTCAGAATACTGCCTCGGTCTGCCTAATAGAAAGGGTCTGTGGTTTATATAGCATCAGGATGACCTTCAAAAGTGGTTTTGCACTTCAGATAACCTCTCTCAAGTAAGACCTTTAATAGAGGAGAACCCGACTAAGGACTGTGTGTACACCATTCCATGCAGCTGTAGAAAGAAATATAAAGGAGAAACGGGCTGCTCCCTTAAGACGAGGTTGTAAGAACGCAGCAAGTCAGTAACCTGAGAGGAAATAGAAAAATCAAGCATAGCTGACCACATATGGGGGATAAAAGGGGTCCTCTTCATCCTATGAGATGAAGTTGAAATAATAGAGAAAACTTGTGCGTTGTGGTCCAGTGGATATCGGCTCGGAACGAGAAACTGGGTGAGCCGAGTTCAAATTCCAGTTGAATCCATTGCATTCACTTACGTGCAAATACCCTTGGGAAAGGTATTAATCCGTCTATTCCTTCCAGTTATGGGTTAAATAGCAGTACAGATTGGGTTCTATATCCTTGGTCGGCAACCAGTCTACCGCAGAAAGCAATGGCAACCTACTGTGGGATAATCTTCTGCCCAGTCAGTCTTGTCTCTTTCGAGACATGATCACCCAAGTGTGTATCACGTATGGCACTTAACTGACTGACTGACTGGAAATTATGAAAACTTAAGGAATCAGCATATATGCTAGGCTATAAAAATCTCCTAAGCTGGCCAAGCATAGAAATGATTACAATATGGAAACCAATAATAGGGAGTGCTAGAGAAAATCATTAGATTCATTACTGCAATATGAACTCTATTAAAAAAAAAAGGTATTTAGTCATTAGGTTTATAAGTCCCAGAAATTTTTACACATGGCTCACTTGGATAAAAGCGATTCAAAGAGCTGTGAGTTCAGCAGTAGTGATAACATGAGTTGAGTTAAAGGGAGATAACTAAGGTATCTGGCAGTGGCATGGCTCATGGATTAAGAAATATCAAATATCAGTGATCAAAATAAAGGGTTTAATTTAAAATTCAAATCACCTGAAGAAAGCCAAAGTGTACAGTGGTCGAAACGTCAATATGAATATGGCAATAAAGATGAGGACAACAGTCTAAACAATGTAAATACTACCTCATTTCAGAAGTATAGACAGTGTTTGGTTATTTATTTTAAACACTTAGTAGTTACTCGCTCGTTAACTTGGATCATAAATATAATTTGCTTTCCAGCATATCTTCTTGAATAGAGCAATGCAACTGGAAAATAAATTAATATTTAATTTGTATGTATAGTTCTCACTTTTCAGAATTACAAAATGTGGGAAAAAGCACATATACATTTGTGTGCTTGGCAGTGGAGAAGGAAAAAAAAGCAAAACATTATTTCCAAGAAATCATAAAAGACAATACACTCATTGAAAAAAAAACAAAAAAAACTAAGCATCTTTCAATATTGTTGAAAGTTATTGGATCTTATTTACTGCCATTGAATGACCTCCTTGACAATATTCTCATTGCAATTTGAGAATATAGGAAAAAATGTATATTAGTTTAGATAGACACAAACAAATGTTATAAAAATTATTTTGGATTAGGACAGGTTAAGAGTTTTAAACTCTTAATGTTAATAAGCTAAATTTTTAAAACATTTCCTACTATTTGATAACAATACTTGTTTTATTTTTACTTTCAGCTCCTTGGCAGAAATATTTTGAAACAATGTGTACGGACGCGTTCAGTTGCTGCCACAAGTCCTGGTCTCAGTTTCTGTGAGTTTATTTTCTTGAAATTGTTTTTCTCTTCTGAGGTGTGGATTTATCCAAAGTCTCAAAACAATTTAAAATGTCAATATTTCTCAGTAAAATTTAACCAAAATTAGTTTTTTGCCCCTTTGCAATTGATACTGTCATGAGTTTTAGGTTGTTCAAATTTGTCATTAAAATTTTAATTATTATTCAGTCTGTTAAGTAAGTTTGGGACTAAAGAATAAATTTCCCACAAAATCCATGCACCTTAATGGTTGGAGGATAAATGCAAAAACAAATTCCTTATGATTATAAGAAACAAATTGAGATTTATGAAAAACTAGTCAAAAATTAATCATTGAAATGATCTTGGCATTTTATTTTCTATAGATAAATGGAAATCCGAAAGCTTTGTTTGGGAAAGAGAAACAAAAATATTTTTGGAATATGACAGAAAATAAGTCCTCTTATTTTCAAATATAGTATATCTGTATGATTAAAATTTTGTGTAATCTCTAATCACTTATTTTGCTGAAATGGAGACTAGAATCTGTCAGCTTATGAAAGGCAGCCAAATTAAAATCTGTCAATCATTGTGAATTAATTTTTTTTTAAAAAAGGGGAAAGTATCTGAATCATTAATAAGTAGATAAGTGTGTAAAGATTTAAAAACTGAGCTTGAAGTAAGTTTCCTTGTTAGAAGTTGAACTCTTTTCCAGAACATTTTATAATAGCATAAAATTGACTATTATGGAATATGGAGGAATGTGTGCATGGATTAAAAAAAAATACTAAAAGAACAATGTCTTTTTCAACTTAGCACAAAAAGTGTGTGTGTGTGTATATATAAGGTTACAAAAATAATGGACGCTGAAGGTGTTGTATTTTGAAAAGCCATTTTAACATAGTATTCATGCTATATATTAGGTGAATTTTGATATACATAATAATGTGTGCTCTTTAATAATTTTTAACTTCAGACAGAAATATTCTTGAAGCATAGAAGCCCTTAACTATGAAGATGACAAAGCATGGATCTTCGTTTACTTTTTTTGCATGATTTCAAACTTGGGCACAGTGCCTCCCTTTTTCTTTCCATATGTGGTCAGCTATGCCTGATTTTTCTCTTTCACCTCGTGTTATGGCCTTGCAATGTTCTTGCAGCCTTACCATAAGAGGACAGCCCATTTCTCTGTTATATTTTTTTTTCCACAGCTACATGGAATAGCATACACAATCCTTAGTTATGTTCTCCTCTAGTCTTGCTTGTGAGAGGTATTCTGATGTTATATGAATCACAGCTTCTTTTTATTTTCTTTGATAACCCCTTCACATAAGGTAGGCAGATCAAGACTGTTTTCTGAGAGTAGTTATCCTCATGCACCCCTTTCTTCTATGTTTATTGGACCTGTTGTCATGTACCATGGGTAGTTATGTTGTAGGATACTGCTTATATTGACCATTTCCAGCTCATATGTCTTTAGATTGCTGTTTATGACTTTTGCTCAATGTTGCCAGCAGCAGACTATCCTTTTCTTTACATTTTATGTGTGGTGGGAGTTGAGGTTTTGGGGAATGTTGGCTCATGGTATATGTCTTGAACCTATTCTCTGTTTGAGATTTTAGTACATCTAGGAATGCTAGTTTGTTGTCGTTCTCTTTTTTCTATTGTGAAAGTACTTATTTACTTTTTCTTTTTCTTAGGTGAAAAGAATATTTGCTTTGATATGATAACGAAGTGATATAAAAATTATCTAAAATCATAAAAAATTCCTTTTTTTGTTTTTATGCAGCTTTTACAGATGAGCAGGAAGAATACCGTCAGTTGGCACGGAAGTTTGCTCGAGAAGAGATGATCCCAGTGGCAGCACATCATGACAAAACTGGCGAGGTAAGCAAGATCTTTACAGTCTGAATGTTTGATTTGTTTGTTGTAGGTTTCCTGAAAACAATCAGTCCCAACTTGGCCAAAAGAATTGCTTAAAATTTATATCTTGTGAGGATTGGTATTTTGAGAAAAGCAGTAAAATTAACTTATCCTTTAAAAATGTTTGATGCAATGAATTCTATTAGAAAGAAAACTGATTTAAAGCTTGCACAAATAATTACCTGGTAATGAAACTGAAACGTAACATTCGATTTATAAGTCTTTCCCCCGACATTTTTTATTATTCTCATTTATACTTTCAGTACCTTAATCTTTACATTGAATTGAGAGCAAAGTAGAGACAGTATATCAAATTCAGGAATATTCTGGAAGCTATTCTGCTTTTTTGTTTTAAATGCAGAAAGGATGAATTATGTCAAAGTTAACAAAGCAAAATTTAATTAATATTCTGAAAAAACTTAATACTTTGTTCTCTTAAATATAGCTTAGATATAAAGCTAATAACTTGAGCTAGCTTTTGAGAATTTTAGCACATAAAATTTGTAATTTTCTCTTTTTATAATATCGAATATCTTAATGTTAATTGCCCAAAACTGTTATGTATTAGGTTGTCTTTTAAGGAAAATTAAAATACAAAAAAAAATTATGCCATTAAATACTTATTCAACTAAATATGAGCCATTTTGTTGTGCAACCTTTCTCCATTTTTACTTCAACTTAAAGATTCCATCTTCCTGGAATTTTGATGATGTCTCAGCATTAAGGTAATCTCTTTTTCTCTCTCTCTTTTCTTTTAATGCCATTCAAAGAATTAAAATTTTCACCATTGAGATTATTTTGCAAGAACCTGAGTAAATGAAAATTCAAAGGAGCGATGTCTGGTGAACATGACAGGTAGGGTCATATAACCCAGTTAAGCTGCAACAATTTTTGCTGGGTCACCATAGAAACATGAGATCTGGCATTATCCTAATTGAAAACAACACCTTTCCTGTTCACTATTTCTGGCCATTTTTCTTGAGTTGCTGCCTTTTAATTCATCCAGTTGCAAGCAGTAATTTTCAGAATCAATTGACTGGTTACTTGGCAGAAGCTTATAGTCCAATATTCCTTTCCAATCTCACCAGATGCGCAATATAACTTTCTTAGTGTAAAGACCTGCTTTTGGGGTGGCTGAAATTGGCTTATGCTGCTTACCCCAGGAATTTTTCACTAAACATTGTTGTAAATGATCTATTTCTCATTACCCGTCACAATTTGCTTCGAAAAGGGTGCAGCATTTTCATTGTGTTTATGTGGCAAATCACAGATAGAAATGTGATCCACAAGATTCTTTCTTCGGATCATGTGGTACCCAAACATGGTGATTTCAGTACCCAAGATTCACTAAGTGCTCATAGATGGTGGATTTTGATAAATTTAGTGTTTCTGCCAATTCCTGTGTAGTGCAATATGGGTTATTTTTAATCAATGTCTTGATTTGGTTGTCTTGTAGTGAGGGTGGGGCCTGCCAGAGTGTTTGTCATCTGTAAGACTACAAACTACTTTTGTAGTTCTGTCAGCTAAAGCAACTTCATTATATACCACACATATCGTTTTTTTGTTGTGAGGCATTTTTACCTATACAGTAATAAAAGATGCATCTAGTGTTTACGGTAATAAAAGATGCATCTAGTGTTTACGGTAATAAAAGATGCATCTAGTGTTTACGGTAATAAAAGATGCATCTAGTGTTTACGGTAATAAAAGATGCATCTAGTGTTTGCGGTAATAAAAGATGCATCTAGTGTTTGCGGTAATAAAAGATGCATCTAGTGTTTACTGGTAATAAAAGATGCATCTAGTGTTTACGGTAATAAAAGATGCATCTAGTGTTTACGGTAATAAAAGATGCATCTAGTGTTTACGGTAATAAAAGATGCATCTAGTGTTTACGGTAATAAAAGATGCATCTAGTGTTTAAAATGCACTTTATAATCTTTCATTTTCATAAGGATGCAAAATTGACATGAATTAGGTAATTTTAAACTTTTTCTCAAGTTTTTTTTTTTTTTTTAAGTGTGCTCTAATTGGAAATGTAAGCATATATCTCAATAAATTTTACATGTTCTAATGTGTTGGAGCATGTTAAAAAATCTGCATGAACTTTCATGACAACCCAATTAAGAGTAAAATTTGAAGCAAAAGAAATTATTTTAAGTGTTGAAGCTTATAAAAAACTTAAAATTTGCAAGATTTTTTTTTTGTTTCTTTATTATTTTTCTTAACTTTTTATTTTCATTTTCTTTTGTGTTTAGTATCCATGGGAAATAGTCAGAAAAGCATTTAATTTGGGTCTTATCAACACTCATATTCCAGAAAAATATGGTAGGTCTTAACACCTATGTTTTCTTTATCACTTTTCTTTCTTAGATAATTTATTTTTTGATTATAACTCCAGCACATTTTATGTTTTATGAATAAATAATACTTTAATGTAGGTATACATATTTTTCTGGATTCTATGATTCTAAAATTTACTAGATTCAAAATTTCACTAAAATGAGGACTAATAAAATATCCCTGTTGGTATAAATTTTCTCTAGAACACAATTTAATTCCTACCATTTTTTTTTTTTTTTTTTTTTTTAATCATCTCACCCCAAGCAAGGCATTCCACTGCCACTATTGTGCATGGGGTTACATAGGAGAAGGTAAAGAGAAGGAGTGGTTAGACATAGGGAATGTTAGGAGGAAGGTGACAGATGAGTAAGGATAGTGAGGATGAGGGTTGGGCAGATGGGAAGAGTGTTTGATAGAATGGAAGCAGGTTAGTGTGTTAGGAGGTGTCTATTGACCTTACATTTAAACTCCTGGAGATTGTAGCCATTGGGGAAGCAATCGTTTGAAAGAGAATTCCACAGTCGGGAAGTGCGAGGAAAGAAACTGTTGGAGTAGAAGTTATGGCTGCATTTTATCGGTTTCACTGTAAAAGGGTGGGATCTAGTTGCTAATCTAGTATCGCGTTCAAATTCGTATTTAGGGGGCACCAGTGATCTAAGTTCATCGGAGCAGAAGCCGTGAAAGTATTTATAGAAGAGACACAGGGAAGCCACGTTGCGCTGGTGGGAGAGAGACTGCAGGCGGTCTGCCAAGTCGGTATCTATCACATTGCAGACCCTCCTCTGAACCTTCCCGAGAAGAACAGCAGGGGCACCCGACCAGATATGGCAGCAGTATTCAATGCACGGACGGATGGTAGATTTATAAATGTGCAGGATAGATTTAGACGGAAAAAACTTCCCGGCCCTACACAGAGAACTGACTTTCATAGCAGCGGATTTAGCAATGGATTCGATATAGTCATTCTATTTGAGGTCCGCTGAAAGTGTGAGACTAAGGAGGCGTAGTGTTTTACTCTCTGGGAGGCAAGCCTGGTCCATGCTAATGGGAGGTAGGTGAGATTGACGATGAGGGTTAATTGAGAGTAGCTTCGTTTTAGAAGCATTAAAATTTACTAGCCATTTCTTACCCCAGTCCAATATGGATTGGAGGTCTTTTTCAATCTCGGCTGCGAGGTTAGCTTTGACGCCTACACCAGATTTTTGTAGGAGGCGGGAGTAAACTGTGGTGTCATCGGCGTACAAACCGATTTGGGCTCTTATGGAATCAGGGAGATCATTAATGTATATCAAGAAGAGTGTAGGACCTAAGATGGAGCCTTGGAGGACACCTGCATTTGTATGGTAGTTCTGAGAGACATGTCCGTTTAATACCACCTTCATTGTGCGGTTAGAGAGGAATGACTGGATTAGTTGAAACAAATGTCCAGTTATACCATAGCTCCGCAGTTTACATAGAAGGCCAGTATGCCAAACTCTGTCGAACGCCTTAGATATATCTAATGCAACGGTTCGGGCTTCGCCATTCCTGTCGAGTGCCTGGTATATGTACTCAGTGATGGTCGTTAGCATATCAGCACTAGACCTGGTGAAGCGGAAAACATATTGCTTGTTTGAGAGGAGCCTGTGCTGTGAGATGCTGAACCACCTCGGCG
Organism: Ascarosepion bandense; assembly: GCA_037127315.1. Taxonomy (NCBI): domain Eukaryota; kingdom Metazoa; phylum Mollusca; class Cephalopoda; order Sepiida; family Sepiidae; genus Ascarosepion; species Ascarosepion bandense. Next base: position 2,651,392 of record JBBBDQ010001463.1, on the reverse strand, counting down.
TTGATAATGGCTTCGAACAATTTGCCAAAGATCGGAAGAAGGCTGATAGGGCGGTAATTTGCAGGGTCAGAGGGTTCTCCATTGCTTTTAAATATAGGAACTACAGAGGAAGATTTCCAACAGGCAGGAAAGCAGGAAGCAGATAGGCAGAAGTTGTAGAGCTTAGAAAGGACAGAGGAGAGTTCAGGGGCACATTTCTTTAAGACTGTGGTTGGGATTCCGTCACCATTGCTCGCTTTGTGAGGGTCAAGTTTTAAGATTATCTTAGAGACAAGCGAAGGTGTAATATAGACATCATTCAGTTGTGCCTCGGTTCTAGGTGAGAAGTTGGGTGTAGAAACTCCAGATGAGTCCAGACTCGAATTGTTCGAGAATCTGCGGGCAAAGCATTCAGCCTTATCTGCTGTGGAGGTGAGGACCTCAAATTTGTTGATTAGCGGGGGTATTGTGGACTTGCTCTTGTTAAGTACTCTTTTACAGAGTCGCCAGTAGTCTTTAGAGCCGAATTTAGAGCATGCTATGCGTTGCTTCATTCTGGCAGCAAACAACATCTTAGCTTCGTTAAGTATCTTTTTACACTTATTACGAGCTGAAGTGAAAAGGTGCCTGTTTTGGTCCGACGCGTAGTTATGATAGTCGGAAGAAATGATTCCGGTGGGCAATGGCAGCCGAGCAAGCGAGTGAGAACCATGGAGACGAATGAGATTTAAGCTGGAATTTCCTAGCAGGGATGAAGGCATCGATGCCAGCCTTAACCCAGGAGGAGACCTCGGATGCACATTCTTCGATGGGAAGACTAAAGACGTTGTTCCAAGGGATGTCACAGAGGAAGTCTCGGAACGAATCCCAGTCTGCTCTTTGATAGCAGTAGGATATTCTACTTGTCTGGGTTTCATGTGTCGGGCAGGAGTGGAGTGAAATATTGACGGACACTACAGTATGGTCAGAGTTTCCGAGTGGGCAGAGTTGTCTGGTAGTGCAAGAGTCTGGGATGGAAGTGAAGCAGAGGTCTAGAAGTGAGTCCCTTCCGTTAGGGTTGTCGGAGAAACGCGTGGGGAAGTCCACTACTTGCGTAAGGGATTGGGTGATTGAAAAGTTCATGGTGTGGACACCTGCAGGGTCAGTGACAGCGTTCTTCAGCCACTTGGTGTGGTGGGCGTTAGTCACCAAACACGAATATATGGGCAGAGAGATGGGAAGAAATGGCTTTGTCGATATTGTCAGAAATGATGTCAAGTAACGAACAGTCAGGGGAGGAAGGAGAGCGGTAGAGAAAGAAGAGATAGCTAATCGAGCTGAGAAGTGAGAGGTGGAAGCACATGAAAGAATGATCTGGGGATTCAAAAGATGACACCCTAGCTAAGGGAAGGTGTTCGCTGACATAGACACCAA